>PVJC01032433.1:0-19938 GCA_004026665.1 Murina feae
TCTTATTATTGTTTAATTAAACATCATCTGGGAAGAGAAAAATTGTGTTTTTATTAGTGTGTAGATCTGTGAAATATCTGAACTTGGTATTGTATTATTTCTAAAGATATACAGATTTTAATGAACTACTATAAGGTTTGCTTTTAAAAAATATTTTTATTGATTTGAGAGAGGAACGGAGAGGGAGAGAGATAGAAACATCAATGATGAGAATCATTGATATGCTGCCTCCTGCACACCCCACACTGGGGATGGAGCCCACAAACCACGCATGTGCCCTGACTGGGAATCAAACCGTGACCTCCTGGTTCATAGGTTGATGCTCAACCACTGAGCAACACTCGCTGGGCTATAAAGTTTGCTTTTGAAAAATGTCTCTATGGCTATGCCCAGAGAAACTCATTTAATCTCTCATTTCTTTGGAGGTTTTTGGCACATCTGAAATGAGTGATGGCAGAAACCCATAAACTGACTCAGTCTTAGCAGACTGTCATATCACCTCATCTGGAATTTAACTCTTTGGGCATCAAGAGGTGGTGGGTGAACATCAAGTGTCCCTTTGATGAGAGACTCCTTCTCTCTGGAATCTTGGTGCCCATGTATAGAAAAATAAGGAACTCTCTGCCTTGTCCCTCAAATGAGAAACAGCTTCTAGTTAAAAGCTTGCATTT
Source organism: Murina feae (assembly GCA_004026665.1). Taxonomy (NCBI): domain Eukaryota; kingdom Metazoa; phylum Chordata; class Mammalia; order Chiroptera; family Vespertilionidae; genus Murina; species Murina feae. Next base: position 672 of record PVJC01032433.1, read on the forward strand.
TGAGAGTATCACCACCTTGTTTAATTACAATACACTATTCAGAATAAGGAGATATTCTCAATTAATCATATACTAGAGGGCTGGTGCACGAAATTCATGCATGGGGAGTGGGCCCCTTAGCCCAAACTGCACCCTCTCCAATCTGGAAGCCCTCAGGGGAACCCTCTCCAATCCAGGAGCCATGACAGCTTAGGCTCACTCTCCATGGTTCTTTGCTCTCTACGAGGCCTGGCTGCTCTGCACCCACTGCCCAGAAGCTCTCCACGGCCCAGAGGCCCTCCACGGTGGGATGCTTGCAACATGGCCGTGGTGATGAAGCAAGCATTCTGCCAGGCCGCTCATGCTGTCTGCTCTCAGCAGCCACCCCCCCCCCCCCAGGACTGGGGTACTCTAGTGGGGCTGAGGGGACTGGGCGCTGCCATCTTGTGGCTATGGGCACTTCCATCTTTGTGACAGAGTGATGGTTAATTTGCATATTACCCTTTTATTAGATAGGATAGTGCTTACCCAGAGAAATTTCACCACAGAATAAAAATTACCCAGTTCAAGAAATAAATATGGTTTTTGCTAGTAAAGAAATTGTGTTTATAGGAAAATAATGGCTTTTTAGGTGAAGAAAAATGTTCTGATGTTACTTAGAAATTTTCTTTCTCATGAAGTAAATATTGTCTATTTATTATTACATTTATTTGGTACCACTGTGCATAGGGCATTGCTCACAATTCTGGATGTGACTCAAGTGCAACCTACGCCAGATTCTTCAGCTTTGACAGAATTCTTCAGAATCATTAACATTTCTCTTATGTTCTCCAGCATGTCAGGTAATCATGCATAACCACCACACAGGCCAATAAATCTATTAAGGTTCTATAGACTTCCAACTGTGTTTGCTACCACAAGAACATTCAGTTCCTGGAAGTTAAAAACATATCTCTAAGCAGCTCATAAATTCTGGCTTCAAGTTTAAACTGATGTCAGATGCCAGAATCAATAACCCCCTAAGCTGATGTGATCTCAATTCCACATGGTCCCATTAACTCCATCTTAAAGTGCAAATCTGCTACATAGATGATTATCTGGGCCAGATGATTATATGGGGAAGCAATTCAGTTCATGTATATGTAGAAAGATTCATTAGTGCGAAGTTATTTTATTTAAAATACTGGAAGTAGTCAAGCTTGTAGATCTTGGTATTGAGAGTGCATAGTAATCATCTGGTGGGGTTAAGAATGACAGTTTGAGCCCCACCCCAAGATAATTTGATTTCTGCATTGAGTTGTGGATGCAGACCCTTGTGATTAGGATCCAGGTGGTCCAAAGATCATATTTTGGGAAACACTGTCTTGAGCCTTATGATCTCTCATTCTGGTAGGTTTATGAGCCAGCTGCAGGAACCATTTTGGTAAGAAAATTCTGGGAGCAGAAACTTTGGGGGAAAGCTATGAGGATTGTGGAGCAGAGCACTGAGAAAGAAGATAGAGAACCTAAGAAAAATCGTTCCTTTTTAAAAATTCTTACCACTTGTCTGTGTCCATAATTCATAATGAGGAATCAATTGGGATTATATTCATATTCTAGTGACAAGTGACTCCTGAAATAACTAAAGGAATTGACTTTACATCAATGAGAAGTGGGTGACTTTGGTGATATGTAAGTGAGGTTTCACTCTTTGCACCAATCAAGCTTGTATCCCTGGCTGGACTCTATATTCTGTGCTCTATGCACCTCACAGAGGAAGAGAATGTAAGTATTAAAACTGTAGTTGATGTAAGTTATGCTCTGGTCCCCAGAGAGTCATATAACCAACCATGCTTGTTAGGAAAAAGGATGGAGCTGGAGTATGCTCCTTGGCCTCAGTGAACGCTAAAAATCAAATGGGAGACCTGCAGGGTCAGTGGCAGTTCAGAGGAGTGGCTGAAATACACACCTGGCTATCATATTCCAGGAGATGTGCTCTAGCAAAATCCTGCTTCCATCACTCCCTTACTTGCATTATTTCAGAGAGGAGAAGCCTATCAACCTCCCGTAGGTGAATCTCCATGTCTTTATCCAGGATATTTGATTGAAGACAATCTGCACATCTATTTTCTTGGGTGATTTGAATTAATAATGGCAGACATATTTGGTCTAGTAGTTACTTAGTTTGGAATGGTGGCAAGAGACTTCAGATAAGAAAGAACACAGATATTATGTAACTCAATATTTTCCCTTGGTAGATGACCAAATAAAAAGAAAGAAAAACACATGTTTTCCATCTGCAACAATTATAAAAAAGACATGCTATAGGGTGACCCTTCTTTCCTGTGGCTCTGATGTGTGCAGAAATTTGAAAGTCATTTCAACGTGGGCACGAACCTTGTCTTCAGCATGTAAAGGGCAAAAGCGAGGACTGCAAGAGTGAAAGTGAAAGAGTGGATGGAAGTCCGCTTCCCACAACCCTTGCTATTGGATTTCATTCTGGGCTGGCTCACCCAGGACTGCGAAGCTAATGGGCTGTGCTCTCCATCTGACTCAGAGTGGGCCACACACTTCTAAGGCCATTTAGTGTGTCAGTGATGAGAGAAAAATTATTAGCAATCACCTAGTTCGTGTTTTTGCACAAAAACATTGGCAAAAACTCCTCTTTTTATTCTATTCTGGACAATTTCAAGTGGAAGGCTATTATTACCATCATGAAGAGCAAGCTAGTCATCCTGATGCTTGACTGAATTTATTTATTAATAGGTGTTCTCTCACTATGGCAATGTGGTGAAGTGGCCTGCAGCCCAGGCCTACTCATTTTCCCCGTGCTTCCAGGAAGTAGCACAATGATGGTTAACAGACATGACTGTAGAAAGCTTTTCTTTTGAAAATTCCTGTGACTACATTGAACTGTGTGCCAAATATATGCATATGTATAACTAAAAATGTGAGGAGCATGTATTTTTCTAGTCACATTTAATTGCATCAACATGGAGCTCACTCTGGCTTTTGCAGCAATAGCTAATGAGCCATATGCGGGAGAATCCAGATGTGTAGAGTATGTGCTCCCCAAATCCGTTCTACACATGCCCATTTATGATGATGTCTCACATTGTGGAACGAAGGACGGCATCAGCAAGAAGGAAATGCAATCGAAGGCCAATTGCACTGTTGCTATCTGCAAATGTGGGAGTGATTTCCCTGCTGGAAGTGTTATTTTCAATATGAAGTGGTGGGGTGGGGCAAAGTATTCATAGCTTGTGCTTTTATGAAAACCTTCTAATTATTATTACTTACATAACCATGTGTCTATTTCATTAATTTAAATCACAGTCACACACACATACACACACACACACACACAACACACACATACCACTAACATACGGAAGAACACAATGAATGCTTTGACAGATATGAGGTGCTAAGGGGCACAAAATGATTGACTATTCATTCCTTTAGGGACAGAGCAGGGGCAACTTCCTAAAGAGGTTTTAGGTCTAGATATTGAAAGATGAGCTTTTGACACTTGCAGATTGGGAGAACTTAACAAACCAAAGACAGGCAATGAGGTAAAGGCCAAATATTTAAAATATGTAAATTTTGTATCTATGATATTCCATATAGTAAAAGGCTAATAGGCAATTCGAACAAACCTATGCTCAATGCAGGAACTGCCTCCTGGTGGTCAGTGCACTCCCACAAGGGGGTAGGCACCGTTCAGCCAGAAGCTGTGCTCACCACTGGTAAGCACAGTGGTGGGAGCCTCTTCCGCCTCTGTGGAAGCACTAAGGATGTCCAAGGGTTCCTGGACTGTGAGAGGGCACAGGCCAAACTGAGGGACCTCCCCCTCCAGGTGCACAAATCTTATGCACTGGGCCTCTAGTTTATATGTAAAATATATGATCTAATCTAATAAGAGTAATATGCAAATTAACCATCACTCTGAGACACCTAAGCCATGCCCACCAGCCAAGCCACACCCACCAACCAATCAGAGCAGCTGTATGTAAATTAACCCAGCCAAGATGGTGGCCGGCAGCCACAGAGCTAGAGCAAACAGGAGGCTTCCATTGCACCAGCAATGGAGTTGAAACTGCCTGCTCAAGGCAACAATGTTTCAATTATAGAAGATGAATAAACCCCAGAAATCTGATTCCAAACAGCCTTCTGGGACATTGGGTCAATGGGAGCTGTGGGCAGCCTGAAAATGGCCTTCAGCCCCTCACCCAGGCTGGCCACACCCCCATGGGGTGAGAGTGCCCACTGGAGGGCTTGGCCAGCCTGCAAACAGCCATCAGCCTCTCACCCAGGTTGGCCAGGCATGCCAGCAGGTGGACATATCCTGAGGGGTCCCAGACTGCTAGAAGGCACAGGCTGGGCTGAGGGACCCCCCTGAGTGCACAAATTTTTGTGCACTGGGCCCCTAGTATATGTATAAATACATATATCATATATTATATATAAACATATGTAAATCTATAAAGATAAAGGCAAAAGGTTCTCAATATCTAAGTATTTATATTATTTTTGGGACAAAACAGGGATGGGACATTTCAACATATGAGGCTGAACTCAGTTAATGATATCAACCTATAAAGCTCAGCATCCTTCAGTAGGAAGTCACTATTTATCTGCCCCAACAACACTAAAACATATATACCTCCTTCTCCAAGTTCTCACCCGATCTGAAGCATAGTTGTTGAAATAGGTGTCAGGTCCAGCTCATGATCACAGGATAATATGAACATGGATCTCAGAGGAGTAGGAGAGAGAATAAAGCTTAGAAATGGCTCTATCAGGAAAGGCCACAGAAAAGAAGCAATTGTCGAATCAGGGTCATTCTTCCTGATCCGTTAGGAATAAAAATCAGCACAAACAACATTGATTTGCTTCTAGGAACTGTTCATGTTTGAATAGAATGCAGATAGAGTGGACTCATGGATGTGTGCTATGGATTTTTTCCCCCATCACAGCTGTGATTATGTATTTTAATTTGTTACCTTCTCTCGTTACCATATGATTCATTCTTAGGACTTCAACTTTCACCCACTCATCTAAAATTTTTGCAAGTCATCTAAATTTATGTCCTTGGACATCTTTCACAGCAAGGCTGCAGTTCTCCAGTTCAAGCTGCCTGCTGGTACCTCAAACCGAGGAGTGAAATCTTAGCTCCCCGTTTCACTGCTTACTCTTTCCACATCCTGGCATCCTTCAGCCCCTCCTGTTGCTCCATCTCTTGATGACAATAGTTTGTTAGATCTTCGGCCTCATATCCAACTCCTCTTTTTTTTGAACTTTAAAAGTCAGTTGGTTGAACTAGTCTTTTTCAGTTCTACCACTGAAATCATTCATTAATCATCATTTCCTTTAAACTATAAGCACTAATAACTTAGTCCGAAACTTAATGATCTCCCAGTATACACTAGCAGCAAGCATCTTAATCAGTTCTTCTTACTCTATCCACTCCTTTTACCTGTACATTTCCTAAAACACAAATCTGATGATGTGGTGATGATGATGATAACAATAGCTAAATGAAGGTAAACTATAACTTCATTGATTTGTTATGAAAATTAATCAAGATATTGTCTGTAAAGAATTTAGCTTTCACATATAATTGAAATTATATGGTATTTATCTTTCTCTGTCTGACTTATTTCACTTAGCGTAATACACTTTAGGTCTATCCATGTTGTTGCAAATGGTAAGATTTTATTCTTTTTTATGGTTGAGCTATATACTATTATATATGTACCAGATCTTCTTTATCCGTTGGTGGTTAAAGATGGAGAGGATTTAGGAGGTGAATGAAAAACACAAAAAGGATTAAGAAGTACAAATTGTCAGTTATTAATGTAATCATGGGGATATAAAGCACAGAAGAAAGAATATGGTCAGTAACATTGCAATAACTATGCATGGCATCAGATGGGTACTAAACTTATTGGGTTGATCGCTTTGTAATATATATAAATGTCTATTCACTATTTTGTACTCCTGAAACTAATTTAATATTATATGTCAACTGTAATTAAAAAAGAATTTAGCATAATGACTGGAATATAATACACCCTGAATAAATAGCAGAATGAGAAAGTATCTAAGAATGGGAGAGAGGCCTGGCTTATTGCATGCTCACCACTTGCCAGCAATGCTATGATTTAAAAAAATATTTTTTATTAATTTCAGAGAGGAAGGGAGAGGGAGAGAGAGATAGAAACATAAATGATGATAGAGAATCATTGACCAGCTGCCTCCTGCATGTCCTCTACTGGGGATTGAGCCCACAACCCGGGCATGTGCTCTTGCCTGGAATTGAACCTGGGACGCTTCAGTCTGAAGGCTGGTGCTCTTTCCACTGAGCAAAACCGGCTTGGGCCACTCTATAATTTTTGACCCTCAAACTCCAGAGGGGTCTCTGAGAGAAGATAATTATCTTTCATAAGGATAAGAAAAATGAAACACAAAGAGGCAGATTAACTTGCTCAAAACCACACAAATGATACCTTGTGTAATTTGAACTTGGATTCCCATACATGGAAATATTTCATTCTATCGACCTGCTGCCTTGTCATAAGTAGAGAGTTTAGATGTTTTCTATCCAGGCTGCATAATGTAATCATTTGAGAAACTTTTAAAAGAACACTAGGACCCTTGTCCTACCCCAAGAATGACTGATATAATTTCTCTGAGAGTGGAAGCTTAGAAATCAGTTTTTATTCATGTTCAGGTGATTCTAAATTGTTACAAATGTTGAGAACCATTGACTAAAGCCCTAACGTTTGTTTTATCCTTTGTGTTTAAGCAAGTCTATTTATTATGAACGTTTGTAGTTTTTACATGAAATTCACAAAGTATTAAATATGCCACAATTTGAGTGGCAAGAGAGACTTCTGTATTATTTTTCATAATAAGGCGAGGTGTTTCTTATTATACCAGCTCTATTCAGTGGGGTTTATAATTTACGATTGTAGGATTAAACATTAGTAAGAAAACCAAAGGTTAGCAGTGAAATATTTTCAATTTACTCCATCATATCTTTGGAATCAGTTACCAATGGGCCGGCTCATCAGTGAATTCTTGAGGCAACTGCAAAACCACACACAGTTGACCATAGTCATGAACTACTTAGTCTTGGATCTAGACCATGTAACCCTTAGTTCAAAGGCAACTCTTCAGCCTGTTGATTTGAAAAATGTATTTCTTACATTGGAATGCCTTTGTGTTTTTCTCTCTAGGTTAAAGTGGTTGAAAGCTCTACTGTGATAATCTCCATTTTTGAGTAGAGATCCAATGACAATATTTTTTTCTGTGAGAAATGGGTCCCATGACTATGTCTTATTGTACATGAATAATTATCTTTTTTTTCACATGACTTCTTACCATCATTCTTAACACTGCTCTTTTTTTAAAGTTACCACTCTCACCTTTTCTTATTTTGTCTTTTTATGCATTCTTTTATTTTTCTTCCTATTCATGTATGTTGGGTCTACCGGGGATTTGTGATGTGACATCTGAGTGTTCTTCATCCTCAGCATGGCCTGTAGGACTAAAGAGGTAGATTGCCTCTGGACTCACACATCAAATTCTTTATGTTTTATACTTTATAGTTTTGCTTATTAAAGAAAACATACATCTGAGATTGAGATTTTAGAAATAAATTGCATAATACCAAAATTTAACAAAGGGTAAAGTTATACTGCAAAACAATGTGCTATAAACTATAATTTTGAAGAAAGCCAAATTAATATTTCTATTTTTTAAAAGAATACCCTAAACCAAATGTTTCTATTAAATATTAAATACTTAAGATATTAACAATGGGTGGGGGAATAAAATGAAATATGGTAAGTCTAACCCAAGCATTTATTGAAAATGGAACTATTAATGTTCGCAAGAGCTTTATTTTTATAATTTAAATGATTTGGTTCTTGAGTATAAAAACTCACATATTACAATTAGGCAATGATTTTGAATTACAAAGTTCTTTGCATGCAGTATCCCATTTAATATTCACATCAAATTTAGTGGCCTTATTTTACCTTCAGACCTTTGAGACTTTCCAAAACTATAGAAGAGTTGTGTTGTAAACTCTAGGCTTCTGTTCAGACCTTTCCTATAATATGATATGCCTTGTGATATCACTAACTCAGACATCAGGGCAGGTGAGGAGCTGCAATTGAAATAAGATTACAGCTCTTTCATTGTTCTATGCCGGCACTTCCACTAATATGTGGACTATATAATAAGGGCTAGAGGTTGCATTATTATAAGATGTCCCTATTCAAAGATCCTCTACAAATAAAAATAGTTTATATAAATACATCCAGATTAAAAAACACATTACTCTTCATAAAACTTGAGAGAACAAGCTTCCCATCCATATTGGCCTCATTGTAAAGAAAATACAGCCCTATATTTTTGATTACTTCCTAAAGGAAGAGAAAATTTGGGTGATGATTTTGAAGACTTCCAGCCTAGGTGGAGACCCAACTGTCAAGAATGCTGACAGTGTAGTGGTTAGATGATTATATACTTTACAAAGGTTCCCCCCAACACCTAAACTAACGCAAAATAACATTGAATGTAAATGGTAATCGAGAAATAAAATTTAAATACAAAAAAAGAATGTTGAGAGCAGAGACTGCATCTGGGACATGGAAGCTGTGCTTTCTTATCACTGTACATGGTCCTTCTCTCCAAGTTTCTTTCTTTCTTTTTTTTAAATATATTTTTTATTGATTTTTTTACAGAGAGAGGAAGGGGGAGGGATAGAGAGTTAGAAACATCAATGAGAGAGAAACATCGATCAGCTGCCTCCTGCACACCCCCTACTGGGGATGTGCCTGCAACCGCAACCGAGGTACATGCCCTTGACCAGAATCGAACCTGGGGACCCCCAGTCCGCAGGCCGACACTCTATCCACTGAGCCAAACCAGGTAGGGCTCTCCAAGTTTCTTTCTCTCTGCTTGTACATCAGTCATGAGCTCTCCCTACTTCCGTAATCTTTAATTCCTACACTCTCTTTCTAAAGTTTTCAAATACGTTTTTATGTTTTAAGACATATGACAAATTTGATGTATTATTTGATTCAAGTTTACATATTATAAAAGCTCTTTTCTTCATTGTCATTATTGCTATTATTAATTTTTGAATGAAGATCAGTAGTACTGAGACTAGCTTTGACTACTGGTTATAAAGTTCCTGCTGAAGGAACTGTTATGGAAATCAATCTCAGAGACTCAAAAGTACTACAAGTACTAGAAGTATGGCTGTAACATGGCACCAAAATGATCACATACTCATATCTTTGGCTGTGTTTCAGAAATTTTAGACCAAATTATTTTCCAGCAACATATTTTTTGAAATTGCTTCATTTTTATTGGTACAAGGATCCACAGTTAGTATTTATAAATTACTAGAGGCCTGGTTCTCAAATTCGTGCACAGGTGGGGGTCCCTCCACCTGGCCAGCAATCAGGGGTGATCAGGAGGGACTGCAGGAGGGCTCCAGGGCATGTCCAGATCCATCTTACCCAGTCTTTTTTTTTTTTCCGCTTTCAGTTAGAAAGTTTTTTTTTATTTTTTATTACATAAAGAATTGCAAAGATTAGTACATATATCTCTTTTTCCCCCCTGCCCTTCCCCTAGCCTCCCCTACCTCCCAGTGTTTTGTGTCCATTGGTTGTGCTTTAATGCATGCATAAAAGTCCTTTGGTTGATTATTACCCCCCTCCCTGTCCTTATTGCTATAATTTGACAGTCTGATTTGACAGTCTGTTTGATGCTGCTCTGCCTCTGTATCTATTTTTGTTCACCAGTTTATAATGGTTATTATTATCCATAGATGCGTGAGGACATGTGGTATTTTTCTTTCATTGACTGGCTTATTTCACTTAGCATTATGCTCTCCAGTTCCATCCACACTGCTGCAAATGATAAGAACTCCTACTTTTTGCAGCAGCATAGTATTCCATTGTGTAGATGTACCACAGTTTTCTAATCCACTCATCTGCTGATGAGCACTTAGGCTGTTTCCAAATCTTAGCTATGGTAAATTGTGCTGCTATGAACATAGGGATGCATATGTCCTTTCTGATTGGTGTTTCTAATTTCTTGGGATATATTCCCAGAAGTGGGATCACGGGGTCAAATGGGAGTTCAATTTTTAATTTTTTGAGGAGACTCCATGTGGTTTTCCACAGTGGCTGCACCAGTCTGCATTCCCACCAGCAGTGCACGAGGGTTCCTTTTTCTCCGCATCCTCTCCAGCACTTGTTGTTTGTTGATTTGTTGGTGATAGCCATTCTGACAGGTGTGAGATGGTACCTCATTGTCTCACCCAGTCTTGATTGGCCAGACCACAGCAGCAAGGTAACCTATCAGTCGGAGTGTCTACCCTTGGTCATTAGTGGGCATCAGTGACTGGTTGCATATTAGGCTTTAATTAGATAGCATGTGATACTTTATTTTTTAAATCATTTAGAAGCTATTGAAAATGAGCAGTTATTTATTATCTTATTGGCTGTACTTGACTCAGATTAATGTGGCGGTCAGTAGATGAGAGTGACAAGAGAATAAGCTACCTCCACAGTAGAAGCACAGATCTGTTAGACAATTTTGTGTGTTTGCAATGTGTGGCCCCTGCATATGTGGTTTATAGGGATGAAGAAGGCTAAGATGTCTCACAGGACGTGTGTGGCTGGTTATTGGAAACAATACATAGAGCAGATGTTGTCTAATGAGAAAGCTTTGTAGAGAAAGAGCCATTCAGTCTGGAAATTATAGTCAAGCTTGGATTTTGATAGGCATGGGTGCAAGAGGAGAGCTGATAGTGAGAACAGCAAAATAGGACAGTGAATATGAAGTCATGGAGGTGAAAGGCCCTCAGAAATGTTCATCTGGAGCATGAGACTCAGTTCCCTTGGAACGTGGGATACGTATAAACAGGTGCTTTGAGAAATGAGATTGGAAAGGTTGTTGTTGATGACTGTTTCCATGTGTTGGGGGAGAGGATATACCATTACCCTGCTAGTAGAGATTTGGAGATGGTTTTTGGTATGAAATCAAAAGCTCAAAAGGTTCACCTGGAATTTACAGATCATCTGGCCCAACTTCCTCTCTGCAGAGTGTTGGAATTAGGGAGTAGGAGAAAACACTCCTAATATTGGCGCCACAGTTTATTAGCTCTGTAAACTTGGATGGATTACTTTGCTTTCCTAAGCTTCATTTTCCACATCTGCACAACAGAAATGAAAGAGTTGTTGTGAGACTAGGGGAAACAATGTATGTAGTGCTTAGCTTAGTGGCTGGAATATAGTAAATGTCCAAAGCACACTTTCTACTATTATTACTGGTGGTAGTATTGTGATCTCTCATGCCTTCAGTGCTAAGTGTCTGACTCTTCCTTGCTGGGCTTTTATGGAAATTGTATAAGTTGACTAGAGTCAGTGGTCAACTATCCTGATCTCAGGACATTTTGGTAAATGCCAAGGCTATGCCACTCTGGCTGCCAGGTATGGGAATAGTAGAAAAAACATAGAGGTAGATTTCATCCCCAAACTTTCTCCCTTTTGAATGGTGCTGACATCAGTATTTTCTAGAAATCTTAAGCAGCTTTAAGCCTGCAAGAAGAAGGCAAGCTCGTCTTTTCTCTTTCCAGCCATTAAAGTAGTTTTATTAAGTCACCAGATGAGACTTTCTAAGGAAAAAATAGTTTATGTGTGGTTTGGATGCTGAGCGTTGACTCAGCGTCAGGCCTGCGAAGGAGCAGGCCAAGCTACGCCTGCTGACACACAAGTAATAATAATAGAAAAAAAATAAGGACTGTCCCAAGTTTGCTAAATAAAGCCATACATTTGGAAAAGCACAATACACTAAACTCTTCTATGCTCCTTTCCACCCCCCCCCGCCGAAAAATTGTTCACTTCAGTGACCACCAGCATTATATTTTTCCTTCCAATACACATATTTTCTCAAGTTCCATGGTTGCCATAGCCTTCTCCCAAGTGTTCCATATTTTTGTACAGTGCTAGTCATAGTTGGGTAATATTAAGCAATCCTTCGGAAAGCAAGCCATTTGAAATGGTTGTTTAGGCTAGGAATTTCATAGAGACGATATGGAGTTATTCTTCTTAAATTAGGGATTAATTACTTTTACAATACCAAAACAATGACTGCAATGTAAACTTTGAGAGACTGACTCACTAAGGAAACAAGACAGGTTTGGAAAACAGATCTCCTTGCCACTGACGCACATGGGAGAGCATGTTAAAAAATGGTAATCTGAGAAATTTCATTGCCACATAACAGTTCACATAAAACTGATACTATCAGTAAGTGGGTCACAATGAAATATTCTGGGATTCGAGGTCAGTGTCAAAACGATTGCATTGCGCACCCAGGTGTTTTAGTTTCTTGAAATGAAAGGGGAAAAAAAGTGAATCAGTTTTCAGCTATTTGGTGTGGTTTTCCTCTTTAGAAAGTAATTCTTCAGACCTACAAAATAAATGAAGAATGAGAAGAAAACTTAAGAGATGGAAAAACGAGGGAGAAATATTTACCCGCTGCTTACCACCTATGTGATGTTGCATCCCTTCATCTTTATGTGCCTCGTTGTTTTCCATTTCTAACCTGGGAGGCACTGTCCTAGACTGCTCTGCAGAGAATCACCCAGAATTCTTCCAGGAATCACTGCCGGTAAAGACTGGGAGAGGAAAGGAACCAAAGTGAACTTCAACCAGGACAAGGGCATGTTTTGTGTTAACTTTTAACTATTTTGAACAAAGTGCTCTTTGGCTAAAAGATTCTTAAACCAATGGGCTGCTGGATAATTTATAGGTTCTTTGCAGCCTTAACTTCATTAGAATCTATGCCTTTCATGACTATGTAGAAGCACCTAAATGAGAGGAAAGAACAACATTAAAAAAGCAAAGAAATTGATTCAGTTAGTAATCCTTAAAAAGAGCTCTCACTCACTAATTTCTTTTAAAAATATTTATTTATTTTTATTAGCTTGAAAACAATATGCAAGAGTTAGAGAAAGGTAAAAGAAAGGTTTAATGAATATCTGCATTTTTTTTTTTTTTTTTTTTTTTTACAAATCTGTTTCTCTTGGTAGTTCTTTACTTTTAATGACAAGTTGCTGAGGCAAGCACCCATTTTTCATCTCATCATTCCTTCTTATTGCTTGGCTCCCCCCAGTAGTAAACCCACATCTTCTTTGTGGCTCCTTTTCCTATGTCAATATTGGGATCATTCAATTAGCCAAGAGATCCTGTTATAGGAAACCACAAAAGCTAATGCGTATATGCATATACTAAATGCAAAAAGAATATTTAAACCATCACCCAACTTCCCTTCTAGTGTCAGTACATAGTTATGGTTGATGGGCAATTGCTGTATTTGTGTATTTGTGTGTGTTATGGAGAGAACAGTAGAGGAAATGAGAGGCAATTTAGTGACCTGGAAAGTCCTGGAACGCCATGTTTCGTGTTGTGTAGGTGATGCATTGTAGACTGAGGGCGTTATTGTGAAACTTTGCTCCATTACAATTTTCCTTGAAGTGAATTGGGTACAGCCTTTCCATTTCAGTGTGAAGGGCATGACAATGTGTCCTGCATAACCTTTAAGAGGAAACTCTGACTGATTCTGATGAGTAAAACCAAACCCACTCACCTAATATAAACACCCGGAGGCTTCTCAGTAGAGCCTAAGCCATCAGTATCTGCTTCATTGTACCCAGCTGCCACAGGAAAATTGACCACAAACATTTCAAAAAGGGTGACTTTGCTCTTATTTTAGAAAACCTACTGTCCCCCCCCAATATTCAGACGTGCTCACTCCTTTGACTTTATATATGCCTGTAATGATGACTGTTCTCATTTCCTGGTATAGCTAGGGTTGCAGAGCTCTCACTGTAGACTCAGCCAGTTTTTTAACCTTGGGAAAGTGCTCTTTAAGATTCAAACACTTCTATGTTGAGGACAAGCTGGTTTTGCTTTACAATTGGTCCCACTCTGATCTTGTGTCCAGGGCTCTAAGGTAGCCTGTTTTTGCTTTGTGGTTTTTGTCCAAACTTTCATACACTTGAGAGGAAATATGATATATAGAAGAAAAATCCTGGATTTGATTTTGAAGACCTGGATTTGAGTCTTGACTATTCCCCTCTTGGGTTGTATGACCTGGAGGAAGTCATAACATTCCTTGCCTAAATTTTCTTATCTGTAACATCTATTATTTTCACCCCAGCATACAGTCTACTTTTGGATTCTTACATATAGCATTTACATGGTATTACCTATTATAAGCAATTTAGGGATGATTTAAGGTATATGAAAGAATGTGCCAGGATTATGGAAATACTACATCATTTTGTGTAAGGGACTTGAGCATCTGCAAATTTTGATATCCGCCAGGGTCCTGGAACCAATCATCTAGTTAGTACAATAACCAACTGTACAGAAGTCCATCCTCCATCTACATTTTCAAGGACTTTCTGGTTTTATGACTCGAAGTTGCCTTTCATCCCTTTGGTTTCACCATATTGACGCAGACATTCACGTGCTTGCTTGAGTTGGAAAACAAGCCTTGGATAGTCTTTCTCAACCCCCATTTCCCAATCCAGGCCTGAGTGGTGCTAATTCTGAACATGATAACCACATAACAAAGCCCACCCCCACTCATAACCCCAGGCATGTTTCCACCCATAAACTAAACAGTTCAGTTGGAAGGCCTGGGAGAGCAATCCTTCAGTTCCCTTCTCTCTCCTGCAGATTCATTGCATTGCCTCTCTTTTCTCTCATTCTTATGATTAATTGCTGCTTCCTTTTCCCAACTTCTAGTTTTATGTCTAATTATCTGCAGCAGAAAGAACCTTAAATTCATGTGAATGGAAACCAAAATTCCTCTGGGGACACAGTATACACAATGAATACACCTGTACTAGAATTTCACAAAACCTGAGATTGGGTGTGAGTGATTATTCTACATTTTTATAGGATCTCCTTGTCTTTGCTCATGACCTTGCCTCTTCCCAGACAGACTTTTTCCTCTTTGCCATTTGGAAAATGTGTATTCTTCCCTCAAAACTCAATTCAGATGCCACTTCCTCTAGGGAAACTTTCCCAGCTCCTTCAGGCAGAATTAGTCAACTCTGCTGTGGCCACGTAGTCCTTTGGCCTCTTTTGTTACAAGAACATGCTTTCTGTTTGGTATCTACTATGTGCGAGGTACTTACCACATTGGATTAGTACAGATTTACTTGTCTGTCTCACTTTGTTGACTTCGAACTTTTCCAAAACAAAGTTATTTTGTTCTCTTTAAATCCACCACAGGTTTAAGATGCTGTCATCTGGCAGAGAGGAAGAATAAATGTTTGTTGAATAAATGTGTGAATAGTTGAATGAGTACATGAAATGAATTAGTAAGACTAGTCAGTAGATGAACATAAAAACTAATTTATTGCCTGGCTAGTGTTGAGTCAGTGGTTGAGCATCAACCTATGAACCAGGAGGTCACGGTTCAATTCCAATTTAAGCCTGTAAGGAGAAGGCAAACTCATCTTTTCTCTTTCCAACCATTAAAGCACTTTTATTAAGTCACCAGATGAGACTGGCCGGGGCATGCAGGAAGCATCCACTCAATGATTCTCTCCCATCATTGATGTTTCTATCTTTTTCTCTCTCCCTTTTCCTCTCTGAAATCAATAACAAATATAATAAACTAATTTGTTTAATATATATCAATAAATATATATACATATTAATTTTATTTTACCTCTATTGAATATATATATATATATATATATATATATCCTCACTCAACGTTATGTTTTTTAATTAATATTTTTAGAGAGGGGGGATGGGAGACAGAGAGAGGAAGGAACACTAATGTGAGAGAAAAACATCGATTAGTTGCCTCCTGTATGCACTCTGACCAGGGATGGAAGTCTGCAACCTAGGTATGTGCTTTAACTGGGAATTGAACCTGTAAACTTTTGGTGTACAGTATGATGCTTTAACCAACTGAGCCACCTGGCCAGGACTGAATATATTTTTAAATTTAGATTTTATTAGCTAGATTTCAAATTCTGTGAAAATATAAACTGTGTTTCTCAGTCTCATCCTTATTCCTTCAGTAGGCACTTACTGCATATTTTCAGAATTCATGAATAAAGAATAAAAAATATAGCCTGGCTGGTGTGGCTCAGCGGTTGAGTGTCTACCTATGGACCAGGAGGTCACAGTTCAATTTTTGGTCAGCACACATGTCCAGGTTGCGGGCTCCATCCTGTGTGAGGCATGCAGGAGGCAGCCAATCAATGATTCTCTCTTCCCCCTCCCTTCCTCTCTGAAATCAATAAAAATCTATTAAAAAATACAAAATATTAGGTGAAAATAACTCAATCATCAACTTTTTTTTTAATGGAAACACATTCAATCTGTCCTCACTCCCCCAACCCAAGCTGAACCCCTCCGAGTTCTGTATCAGTTTGATACGTGACTGGACATGGAAAGGTGGACATATGGACAAAGAGTAGAGGCATAACCTATTCAGTGTCAATTAGAAGACTTTTGTTTGGAAAATTTTCCTCAACACTTTCAGAAACAAAGGTGAACTGTGGACGGAACTGATTTGCACATTTAAAAACTGCCTCATCATCGCATGCATCACTTAACTCTTTGGCAAACCATTGCTTTGCCTTTTCTTACCCATAATTTATTTGTTTTTGAAGGAAAAGGGGTATTTTCTGAAAAGAAAAACATTTTCTCAGCATAGGTACCTGTCTTCCTTATTTCTGTTAAAATGACAGTTATTGCTACGAGCCAAGACTCTTGCCATAGCGATTTTTGGTGCAATCTATAGATACGAATATCGCACGTGTTAAGGAGACACATCCACAAACAAAACAGCACATGCTGTCCTCACAGCCAGTTACACAGAACGCTCGTGCACGCATCTGTTTCCCATTAACTTTCTTCCTGCTCTTTGCATCATTCTTTTGAAGAAGCTCCAGCGGCCTATTGCTTTGCCCAATTGTTTATAATGTCTATAAATCAGGGACTTGAACCAAATAAAACGTCTAGGTGGTGTTTGCAAAATATTTGGATATTCTGGTTGTGCTGTGTTTTCCAAGTTTTAGAAAACATAAGATGAAACTGTGATTGAAGCTTATTTTCTAATTACTTATTATTTTGGGGGGAAGGGGGGAGAGGAGGTTTGGTTACTTTTCCAGCCAGTTAGTAGGTTCAAACCACATTTTGAAATATTCCTGGGTTTGTTTTTGTGTCTGCTGTAAATGTTGACAATTTCTCTTTCTTAAGAGTCCTATGAATACGTAAAACAAAACAAAACACAACCCTATCAACGACATTCTGAAAAATCAGAAGAAAAGAACTTGGTGATCAGTGCTCCCTCTAGCACCTGTTTTTAACATTGGGCTGTGACTTTTTTAAACAACAGTATAGTTCATTAATTATAATGTGTTCAGATCTGAGGTTCAATGAGCTGAATTTGAAATACAGGAATTTCTATTAGAAATGCTGGTAAAGTGAACAACTGGGGAAGGATTCCAAGGTTTTATGTTTGATTTATTGACTGTGTGCGTCAACGGTATGCTCTTGATTGCAGGATAACATAAAAATACTCAGAATCTGTGCTTAGGTGAGTTATGAATCCATATTTTGTGTCACAGACATTGTATCCAGTCTTTCTCCTTTATTTCCCAGTCACTGTTTTATAGAGGGATTTGGTGGACAAGAAATTGGAGCTGACAGCCTGAGTGAATCAGTTACATAAACGTTTATGAGATTCAGTGACTAAAACAACTTTTACGGGAAATTTCTGTTTGGTTGAGATTAAAGGTACATGGACTAATTGTCCGAAGTTGGTACCTAGGCAGGTCTACACAATGTGACCACAAGTGCAATGATAACCTGACAACTTTGACTGATGTCTTTCTTATTCATGATATCTTGGTTTTAATATAAATATGTACCCCCAAAATTATGTGTTTTTAGGTGAATAAATACTTCCACAATTAAGCTACTCAGTTAAACAAAGATACTAAATGTATTGTTTACACCTAAAATGATTGATTAATACCACTGTATGTGTGCATATAGCTAAACAGCTTACAGAATACATTTACCTCCTTGAATCACTTTAGTGAAAGAATAAAGTTAAATAGACTCATTTTGTGAATCAGGACTCTAAGATCAATACAATTCATTGGTTCACAATCAAGGTTAAAAAAAAGCTAAGACATATTTTAGGACTTATATCAAAGTCTTCTTTTTATTTATTTATTACTAGAGGATCAGCGCACGAAATTCGTGCTTGGCAGGGAGGGTGTGTCCCTCAGGCCAGCCTGCACCCTCTCTCAATCCAGGACCCTTTTAAGGGATGTCCAACTGCCGGTTCAGACCCAATACCACTGTACGATTGGGCCTAAATCTGCAGGCGGACATCCCTCTGTAATCTGGCACAGATGGCTCCTAACTGCTCGCCTGCCTGCCTGTCTGATCACCCCTAACCCCTCTGCCTGCATTCCTGATTGCCCCAACCCCTCTGCCTGGCTGCCTGATCACCCATAACCACTCTTGCTGCCTGTCTGATGTCCCTAACCACTCTTCTTGCCTGTCTGATGCCCCGAACTCATTTGTCTGCCTGATCATCCCTAACCATGTCTGTCTTGGCCCCCACCACCATGGCTTCCAAAATGACGTCTGGAAGGTCATTAGGCTATTTGGTCTAATTAGCATACTAGCTCTTTATTGCATAGGATATTATTATTATTATTATTATTATTATTATTACTTTTTGTGTGTGTGTATATATATGTTTTTAAAATTTTTTTTCTTGATTAAGTTATTACATATGTATCCTTATCTTCACAGTATCCCCTGTCCCCCCCACTCATGCCCTCACCCCCCTGTTTTCTGTGTCCATTGGTTAGGCCTATATGCATGCATATAAGTCCTTTGGTTGATCTCTCCCCCTTACCCTAACCCTCCTCTACCTTCTGTCTGAGGTTTGACAGTCTGATCAATGCTTCTCTGTCTCTGGATCTGTCCCTGTTCATCAGTTTATGTTGTTCATTATATTCCATACTAGGGGCCCGGTGCACAAAAATTTGTGCACTCGGGGTGGAGGGAGTCCCTCAGCCCGGCCTGTGCCCTCTCACAGTCTGGGACCCCTCAGTGGATGTCCTATGATGGCCCCAGTCTGCCAGGCGCCTTTTGTGTGTGTGTGTGTGTGTGTGTGTGTGTCACCACTGGGGACCTGCCCCCAGCCGCATCTG
>PVJC01032434.1:0-19975 GCA_004026665.1 Murina feae
CACTTAGGCTGGCCACACCCCAATGAGGTGAGGGTCCACACTGAGGGGCTTGGCCAGTCTGCAAACAGCCATCAGCCCCTCACCCAGGCTGGCCAGGAATGCCAGCAGGTGGACATCCTCAGAGGGGTCCCCGACTGCGAGAGGGCACAGGCCGGGCTGAGGGACCTACCAAGTGCACAAATTTTTGTGCACCAGTCCCCTAGTGTCTCTATAATAGGATCACTACTTTGAGATCCAGGGTGGTTAAAAAGTGTGCCAAGGTGATTTGGATCAGTCTCAATAACTACTCAACCTGAACTCCATAGCTGCAAGGACAATTTTCCTTATCACTCAACAGTTTCTACCTATAGTGGGACACAAAAGCCTATTTTTGATGTATTGGTATCCTTTGCAAGAGATGAAAATCCAAGGTTATGTCACTCCGTGTGAAAAATAAAAAGCTTATGATATATCTTTTAGATAAGAGTTTGTATTGCTCTTCTTGGCAATCATCTTCTGAACTTTTGTTAATGTGATGAGTGCCATCACCCTTCTCAAAGTTGACTGCATTCTGAGTCTGAAACACTTGTAGACCCAGTGGCATGGGAAAAAAACCACTTTTCTTACTAAGTACTTACCATTTTTATTGTTATTAAATCAATTCCAAAAGTTATATCCACTAATATGACTTTTCAAAAATGACACATTGCAGCAGTGTTCTGGGAAGTGTTATTCCGCTGGCTTTCTGATACCAACCTCATAAATATTGCTTTTTTGGTGGTACTTTTGGGAACAGCACTGCTCTTTGGTGGTTCAATGTGCCCAGAAGTAGTAAGCTATTAAGGGAATAATGATGGGCAAAAGCAGGTGGCAGATACTTTATGACAGGCTTCTCTTCCACCTATGGCATCTGTTGTTTAAAAATGCACAGCTAAAGACTGGCTCTTGAGAACAATGCAGAATGATGATATTCAAACCATTTGAGTAATTGGCTTAAAAAGCAGTGTGTTAGTAGGCATCAACTTCATGCAATATGCCAAGTTTACAGAAGCATGGCCTTTTAATTTAATTTCCAGAGGGTATTTGTGTAATGGAGAAAATCTCAGTGCACATAGACCAGAAATTAGGCAACTATTCATAATGAGAATCCAGGGAACAATGTTATCCAGATTTTCATAATACTAAGGGAATTCGTGAGCACACCTCTAGGACATAATGCTAAAAATATTCATTTGATGCTAATATAAAGAAATAGAAAAGTACTTTTGGGAAAGATTTCTGAGGACCTATATCTTTGCATTGGCTCTAGTATGATATAATTTAATTTTGAATTCTAGCATAAAATAACTCAGAAGGAGCCATTTTAAAAACTTTTTTAATCTTCACCTGAAGATATTTTTTCCCATTGATTTTTAGAGAGAATGAAAAGGAGGGAGGGAGAGAGAGAGAAACATCAACATTGATTGGCTATCTCCCACATGCTGGGGATCAAACCTGCAACCAGGTACATGCCCTTGACCAGGACTAAAATCCACAACCCTGCAGTTTGAGGACCAACACTCTAACCACTGAGCTCACAGGCCAGGGTAAAAGAAGGGGCTGTTTTTTATTTTTTCTTCATTAAACCTGGTAATGCTACCTATCCTAGATATTAGAGAAGGGACTAGAAGGAAACAGTGGATAAATTGTGGGCACAGTGCTTAATCTCAGTGAAGGCTTTGTTTAGTAAGCAATTAACAAATATCCTCAACAGCAGCTCTTCAACAAGATTACAGGTCAGAAATCTTGGCAGCCAGGAACTTCACTTCCTGCTCAACCAATACATTTCTTCAGGAGTCACTTGTAGACATTGTATGATAGTCTTCATGAAACTAGATATTGAACACCTCACCACTGTGAGCAAGAATTCAGATTTATTGTGTCTGGGCCTGTGCAGATATCCAATGAGAAACAAAAGTTGAAATTCCTATAGTAATATAGTAACAACATGTGGGAATAACCATAGCTTTTTATCAGTGTTATATATTTTTACTGAAGTTTAATAAAAATGAGTAAAGAACTATGCATGTTTTATAGAGGTTGTATTAAATAAGTCATACATTTAAAGGTAATTACATTCTTTGATAATGATTTTTATTGCATTTTTCAATTTTAATATTACATAGAATCTAATGAGAAATCAAGGCTTTATATGTAGACTAGGGGCCTGGTGCACAATATTCGTGCACTTGGGGGGAGGAGGTGCCTGAGCCCAGCCTGCCCTCTCTCACATACTAGGAGCCCTCAGGGGGTATCCTACTGATGGCATAGACCCACTCCCTGCTCCCCTTGGGGAGTGAGCCCAAGCCACAGTCTGGCCTCCCTTTGTGGGAGGCGACCAGGCTGATCAGGGGAAGGCACCAGCTCCATCACCCCGCTGCTGCAGCCACTTCCAGTCACCACAGCCATCAAGGTGTTTTCATCAACACGAACTCCAGTCTCTTCACCATGAAAAAAATGACAACTTTCTTTAGACATTTTCAAGATATGTCTTTCATAGGACATAACATTTCTTTCTTTATTTTTTTCCCCTTACCTGAGGATATGTTTCCATTAATTTTTAGAGAATGTAGAAGAGAAGGGAAAAACAGACAGAAACATCAAAGTGAGAGGAACACTTTGATTGGTTGCCTCCTGCAGATGCCCTGACCTAGGCCCTGGCCAGGGAGGAGTCTGCAACCTAGGTACATGTCCTTGGTCAGAATTGAACCCAGACCCTGCAGTCAGCAGGCTGAAGCATTATGCACTGAGTCAAACCAGTTAGGGCAGGATATGACATTTCTTAGCCCTCCAGCAGTGGACCTTCATTATTTTTCTCCAGGAAAATCCCTAGATCACCTTTAGGGATTCTTATTACTCAAGTTACTAAGAATATTACCAGTGGCATATAGGGAGCTTAGCCAATGAACTGTCAGGAGAGGTGTTTCCTCTGTAGTTCACACCGATCGCTGGCTCGGCCGAGGCTTTAGGCTGGGCAGGGGGCCCCTCAGCTCTAATCAGAGGCTTGGCCCTGCCCAGGAGTGCCCTGGCTAAGGCCCTTCTTAGGCTGCTCAGGGCCCACACTGGGCCTACCTCAGAGTGACCTGGGTGCCAATGATATTCTCGGGACCCAGGCCACTGGGCCTTATGTATGCAAATTAACTGCCATCTTTATTGGGTTAATTTGCATACTCATCCAATTGGCTGTGGGCATAGTGAAGTGACACCAATTTGCATGTTTCTTTTTTATTAGTGTAGATTCTAAAATGGCAATAGAGTAAGTATCTAGAGGAATAATTCAGCTGTGGGGGTTGCCACTGAGAACTGTGAGGTTAAATCCAATGCTGGGTTCCCCATCCCAGAAAACCAGAACTGAGAAAGGTGCCCACAAAATACTGTGGGAATCTGACTGTGGGAAGCAGCAGAGTTGCTGTCTGCCAGGAAAAGCTGGAAATGCAGGCACCCTCACAAAGGACCAACACACAAAATTTCCTGTGCAGTCACTCACCTTGGGCTCTGGCAGAGAGAGGGCAGAGTGGACTGGAGTTGTGTGAGCAGACGTTAGAGTTGGGGACCCTGGGATTAGACCTTAGGAAGGTAGACATCCTGTTTTCTTGTGCTGAGTCATTCCCTCTTACTACAGGGGACATCTTTCTCTGGCAGATTTGTTACCCAGGCAGCTTTTGCTATCCAGGCAGCTTTTGCTTGGTGACAATTGCCCCACCATATTGGAAAATTTCTTGGCCCACCATGTGGAGCTTTTGAGGCCCATTAAGAGACTGAGAATAATAATCAGCCTGCTGACAGAAGCAGTTGCCCTGCCTTGTTGTAAACCTCTTTCTCCACCCCATGGTTGATAGCCTGAGGCTAATTAAAATTGAATACAATCAGACCCCAGGAAAAGGTGGGTCTCTGGAAGCTTTGAGTCTTTGCCTATTGGTGCATATCTTAGTCCTTTCCAAAGGCACCCAGCCCCAGCAGAGGGAGCCAAAAGCTGTGGTTTGCTAATAGCTCCAAACGGACTCAGAGCCAGTCAGAAACAATGTCTGAAATTTTCCTGCAGTAGAGATTGGGAGGCATAGAAGATCTACCTAATACATAGATACAAACCCAAACAGGCAGCCAAAATGGGAAGAAAAACACAAAAAGCAAAAATACAAGTCCCAAATGAAAGAACATGAGAATTCTCTAGAAGAAGAGCTAAAATAAATGGAAATAAGAAATTTATCAGACAGAGTTCAGAATAATGATGACAAGGATGGTTAATAGCATGAAAAAGGATATAGTAATCACAAAGAATGGCATATCACTAATAAACAACACAGTGGAAGGAATGAATACACAGCAGATTAGGAGAAACTGAGGTACAGACAAATGAATTAGAAGATGGTAGAAAAAAAATCACTCAGAGAACCAGAAAGAAAACAAATTAAAAAACAGGAGGACAGCTCATAATTAAAATGACAAAAATTAAAGATAAAGAATCTCAAAGGCAACAAGAGAAAAATAATTTCTTACTTCAAAGGAGCTCCCATAAGGCTGTCAATTAATTTATCATCAGAAACTCTGCAATCCAGAAGTGAATAGCATAAAGTATTCAAGGTAATGAAATGCTAGGAAATGAAACCAAGATTACTATATCCAGCAAAATAAATGGTGAAATAAAGAGCTTTCCAGATAAAAATAGGCTAAAGGAGTTTATCACCACCAAATCAGCAAATGGTAAAGGGATGATGTAATGAGAAGTTATCTATATCTATATCTATATCTATATCTATATCTATATCTATATCTATATCTATCTATATCTATATCTATCTATCTCTATCTCTATAGATATATATACTAGAGACCCATTGCACAAACTTGTGCACTTGGGGGGGTGGGTCCCTCAGCCCGGCCTGTGCCCTCACTCAGTCCAGAAGCCTTCAGGGGATGTCCAACTGACAGCTTAGGCCCACTCCTCCCAGACCTAAGTTGTTAGTCAGACATCTTTAACGCTGCTGCATAGGTGGGAGAGGCTCCCACCACCGCCACTGCACTTAGCAGTTGTGAGCCTGGCTTCTGGCTGAGTGGCGCTCCCACTGTGGGAGCAAACTGACCACCAGGGGGCAGCTCCTGCATCAAGAATCTGCCTCCTGGTGGTCAATGCACATCATAGTGATGGTAATTCAGCCATTTGGTCAATTTGCATATTAATCTTTTATTATTCAGGATATATATATAAAGAGCCAGAGTCTATAATCACCGAAGGCTTGACCAAATGGGCAGGGACTGGTGAGCAGGCTGAACTCCGCAAGTTTCCTGGTGCTGAGGATGCAGAGCAGGAATGAGGGCGTGTGGGTATGTGCATGAGAGTGGATCTGAGTGATACTCACTCACATGCCCGCACCCACACAGGGCCCGTGGCTGCACCACCTGTGCTTCCCTGGACTTCATCCTCCAGCCCAGATCCTCCAGGTCCCGTACCTCAGGGTCGCTCAAGTTCAGCAAGAGTTTGCAGTTTGCCCAAGGTG
Organism: Murina feae; assembly: GCA_004026665.1. Lineage (NCBI taxonomy): Eukaryota > Metazoa > Chordata > Mammalia > Chiroptera > Vespertilionidae > Murina > Murina feae. The sequence goes on from PVJC01032434.1 coordinate 5,514, forward strand.
CACTGAACAGTTTTCTCTTAACCCATTGGTGGGAGTGTAATCTGATTTAAAACCAATGAACTAAACAAACAGAAGCACTTTCTAGAAAATCAATTTAGAGATGTGGATCAAAATTCAAGTGAATTATCTTTGAGCCAGGAGTTCCATGTCTGTGAATGTGTCCTAAGTAAACAGTCAAATAAGCAATTATGTTTATTGTAGTTGTTGACGCCAGGGGAAACTGGAAACAACCTGTCCCACAATAAAGGGTTAATGAAGTAAACCATAGTAATGTCAGTCAGGGATAACACTGTAGCCATTAAAAATTATGTCTGTACATCCAATTCTTTGACATGAAAAGAAGGCCATAGCCAAATATTAAGTGGAGGGCAGGGGAAGCTTTGAAGAGTGCACGTATATTTATATGTATATATATTTAATATGTCAGGGAAATAATAGTTTTAAAACAGTGATTCTTTCTGAGCTCTGTAATTGTTAGTGTCAGCAAATAGTGTTTCAGGTGTGACAGATGTCCTTTGCTGTCCCTACACACAGACATCCTTGCTGGTGGGACAGTGTGAACCTTTGCTGCACCTGCCCCTGTCTGCTCTGGCAATGGTCCAATCAGACATTCCCTTTTATTGGGCTGGTTTCCTTTCCTTCTTTGCCCAAAACATGCCTTTCCAACAAAATAATATTAACCAAGCAATCCTAATAACATGTTTTCTTGCCGACTGCAACTTATGCCCTTTTACACAAATGTTGTTGCTTTCAAAGCCTAACAGGTTGTATTTAAAAACTTTGGTTTTTCTGAACATTTTTTATTTGCTTAAAATATTCTGGAATATTTTAAATATATACAGAAAAGTAGAGAATAATATGACAAATACTTATCTATAGTAATAAAAAGGTAATATGCTAATTAGACCAGCGTCTTCTGGACATCCTTATGGAAAAATTCACGGTGGCAGGGGCAGAGGCAGAGGTGGTTAAGGGTGACCAGTCAGCTGGGAAAGGCAGTTATGGGTGACCAGGCAAGCAGGGGAGGGCAGTTAGGGGTGACTAGGCAGGCAGATAGGTGAGCAATTAGGAACCAATGGTCTTAGATTATGAGAGGGATGTCTGACTGCCGGTTATCCCCTGAGGGGTTCTGGAATGGAGAGGGTGCAGGCTGGGCTAAGGCCACTCTCCATGCATGAATTTCATGCACCAGGCCTCCTCTAATATATATATATATATATATATATATATATATATATATATATATATAATGCTAATTAGGCCAGACAGCTGAACAACCTCTTCTGGACGACCTTCTAGATGAAGCTGGGCTGCGAGGGCTGAGCCCCTAGTACAAATTTCATGCATTGGGCCTCTCCTGGTGCACAAAATTTGTGCATGGTTTGGGTCTCTAGGCTGGTGATCAGGGCTGATAAGGGCCTTCCTTCACCCAGCTGCCAGCTGCCAGTTAGGACCTTCCTTCATTCTGTGCCACCCCCTGGTGATCAGCGCATGTCATAGTGAGGGGAGAATTTGCATATTAGCCTTTTATTACAGGACTAGGGTCCCAGTGCATGAAATTTGTGCACTGCAGGGGGGGTGGTTCTCAGCCCAGTCTGCCCCCTCTCACATATTGGGAGCCCTCAGGGGATGTCCTACTGATGGCTTAGGCCCGCAACCTGCTCCGCTTGGGGAGTGAACCTAAGCCACAGTCTGGCCTCCCATTGTGGGAGGTGATCAGGCTAATCAAGGGAAGCCATTAGCCCCATCACTCCACTGCTGCAGCCACTACCAGTTACCACAGCCACCAAGGTGTTTTCATAAACACGGACTCCAGTCCCTTCCCCATGAAAAAATAAAAACTTTCTTTAGGTGTTTTCAAGATGTGACTTTCCTAGGATATGACATTTCTTTTTCTTATCCTCATCTGAGGATATGTTTCCATTAATTTTTAGAGAATGTGGAAGAGAAGGGAAAGACAGAGAGAAACATCAAAGTGAGAAGAACACTTTGATTGGTTGCCTCTTGCATGAGCCCTGACCTGGGCCCTCGCCAGGGAGGAGCCTGCAACCTAGGTACATGCCTTTGGTCAGAATTGAACCCAGACTCTGCAGTCAGCAAGCTGAGGCATTATGCACTGAGCCAAACCAGCTAGGGCAGGATATGACATTTCTTAGCCCTCTAGCAGTGGACCTTCATTTTTTTTTTTTCTCCAGGAGTGTGGTGGAAAAACCCTAGATCACCTTTTTGTATTCTTATTACCCAAGTAACTAAGAATATTACCAGTGGCATACAGGGAGCTTAACCAATGAGCATTAAGAAAACGTGTTTCCTCTGTAGTTCACTCTGATCACTGGCTCCACCCCTGTCCCTCCAATCCCAGCTCCACCCGTACCCAGGCCTGTAGCCTCTGACTTAGGATGCAGGCCTGGGCAGGGGACCCCCAAACCCCTGCAATCACTGGCTCTGCCCTTGCCCAGGTCCCTGTGATTGACACCTCTGTCCCTGTCCAGGCCTGCAGTCTTTGTCCGAGGCTGCAGGCTTGGGTAGAAGACCCCTAAACCCTGCAATAACTGGTCTGCCCCTTCCCAGGTCCCTGCTATTGTCACCTCTGCTCCTGCCCAGGCCTGTAACCTCTTCCCAAGGCTGAAGGTCTGGGCAGAAGACCCCCCAACCCCCTGCGATCACTGGCTCTGCCTCTGCCCAGTTTGCAGTCTCTGCCCGAGGCTGGATCGCCAGGTCGCTGGATCACCAAGTCCGCCCCTTTCCAGGTCCCTGGGATTGCTGGCTCTCTTCCTGCCCCTTGGCACCCCCTGCCTCCCCCACCACATGCCTGTCTAACATGTTTGGCTACTTCCGTTGCGGGGCTGAGGTGGACTGGGTGCTGCCATCTTGTGGCTATGGGCATGGTCATCTTTGTCATGGAATGATGACTAATTTGCATATTACTATTTTATTAGCTAGAATATATATATATATATATATACATATACATATATATATATATATTAGAGAGAGAAAGAGAGAGAGAGCGAGAAACCTAGGCATAAAGAATTAAAATGGCAATGAATAAGTACCTATCAATAATAACCTAAATGTAAATGAATTTAAATGCTCCAATGGAATGATATAAGGTAACTGAATGGATAAGAAAACATGATTCAAATATATGCTTTCTACAAGAGATCCATCTCATATCAAAAGACTCACATAACATGAGAGTGAAGAATGGCAAAAAAAATTTCCATGCAAATAAAATAGAAAACAATCTAGAAATAGAAGACCAAATAGAATACAAAACTTTTATCTAACAAAATATACTTGTAAATGAAGGCCATTACAAAAGAGAGAGAAGGTCACTATATAACAATACTAAACATATATGAAGACCATTTATTAGCATTTAAATATATAAAAAATCTTCTAGAGGACTTTAAGGGAGAGATCAACAGCAATACAGTCATAGCATGTGATTTTTAACACCCCACTAACTTCACTGGATAGATTTTCCAGACAAAAAATTAACAAGGAAACAGAGACTCTAAATGACACACTGGATCAGATAAATTTAATTGATATTTTTACAACATTTTACCACAAAGCAGCATAATATACATTCTTCTCAAGTGAACATAGATGATTATCAAAGATAGACCACAAGTTAGGTCACAAAACAAGTCTCTGAAAGTTCAAGAAGACTGATATAATATCAAGCATCTTCTCAGATCACAGTGGAGTGAAATTAGAAATCAACTACAATGAAAACACTCAACCACATTCAAACACATGTAGGCTAAACAGCAAGTAATTAGAAAATGAAAAGGTCACCAATGAGATCAAAAAATAAATAAAAAAAACTACCTGAAAATGAATGCATAACAACCCAACAACTGAAAATATCTGACACACAGCAAAAGCAGTCCTGAGAGTAAAGTTCCTAGTACTATAGGCATACCTCAAAAAACAAACAAAAAAATTAATAATAAACTAACAGTACAAGCAAAAGAATTAGAGAACAACAAGAAAAACTCAGAATCCATATCTATAAAAGCCTAAGCAACTGTTACAACCAAACGACCGGAATGACTGGAATGACTAGTCGCTATGATGTGCACTGACCACCAAAGGGCAGATGCTCAGTATAGGAGCTGCCCCCTTTTGGTCAGTGAGCTCTGACAGACAACCACCCATGGCCCCTCCCCCCCCCACCAGCCATTCATCCTCCCAGGGTCCCTCCCCCTGATAGGCCTCGATCACCAGCCAGGCCAAGGGAGCCCACCTTGTGTACGAATTCATGCACTAGGCCTCTAGCAAGTAGAATAAAGGAAATAATAAAGATTAGAACAGAAATGAATGACCTAAAGACTAAACAATTCAAAAAAATCAATGATACTAAGAACTGGTTCTCTGAAGAGATAAACAAGCATGATGAACCTGTAGTCAGACTCATCAAGAAACAAAGACAGAGGACTGAAATAATTAAAATCAGAAACAAAAACAGGAAATAACAACTGAAATCAGAGAGACAAAGGATTATGAAAAAATACTATGGGCTACTATATGCCAACAAGCTAGACAATGTGCATGAAATGGAAAAATTCCTAGAAAAATACGATCTTCTAAAACTGAATTAAGAAGAATCAAAAAACCTTAATAGGGCAATAATAACTGATGAAATTGAAGCAGTAATAAAAAAAATTCTCAGCAAACAAAAGAACTGGTCTGGACAGGTTTACAGGGGAGGTTTACCAATCAGTCAAAGAACTACCACCTAATCTTCTCAAACTATTCCAAAAAATCCAAGAGGAAGAAACACTTGCAAGCTCATTTTATGAGGCCAGTATTATCCTAATTCCAAAACCAGATAAACACACTACAAAAGTAGAAAATTACAGGCCAATATCCTGATGAACATAGATGACAAAATCCTTAACAAAATAATAGCAAATCATATTCAGCAATATATTAAAAAGATTATACACTATGACCAAGCAGGATTTATTCTGGGGATGAAAGACTGGTACAATATTCATAAATAAATTAATGTGATACATTACATAAACAATTTGAGAGATAAAAAATCACATGATCATATAAATAATGCAGAGAAAGCATTTCACAATATGCAACACCCAATTTGATAAAAACTCTGAGCAAAATAGAAACAGAGAGATCATACCTCCACATAATAAAGGCTATATATGGCACACCTACAGCAAACCTCATACTCAATGGGCAAAACTAAAACCATTTCCCCTAAGAACAGGAACAAGATGGGGATGTCCCCTTTCACCACTCCTGTTCAACATAGTACTGAAAATCCTAGCCACAGTAATCAGACAAGAATACAAAAAACATCCAAATTGGAAAGGAGGAAGTAAAACTCTCATTCACAGATGACAAGATATTGTACAGAGAAAACCCTAAGGACTCCTAAATCTAAAATACTACTAGATTTAATAAAGAAATTTGGCAATGTAGCAGAATACAAACTTAACACCCAGGCACAATGGCATTTTTACACACCAAAAATGAATTCTTAGAAAGAGAAACTAAACAAACAACCCTTTTACTACAGCAACTAAAAGGTACCTAGGAATAAACTTAACCAAGGAAGTAAAATACTTATATTCAGAAAGCCACAGGGCATTTAAAAACTGTTAGAGGAAGATATAAACAAATGGAATATACTGTGCTTGTGGATTGGTAGAATTAACATCATTAAAGTGTCCATACTATCCAAGCAATTCAGATTCAATGCAATCTCTATTAAATTACCAATGTCATGCTTCACAGATCTAGAATAAATAATCCAAAAATTTATATGGAACCACAAAAGACCCTGAATAGTTGCAACAATCTTGAAAAAGAAGAATAAAGTTGGAGGGATTATAATACCAGATATCAAGTTATACTACAAAGCCACTGTAATCAAAACAACCTGATTCTGGCACAAGAAAAGGTATATAGATCAGTGGAACAGATCAGAGAACCCAGAAATCAAACCACACCATTATGCTTAATGAATATTTGACAGTGGAGGCAAGAGCATACAGTGGAGTCTAGACAGTCTCTTCAATAAATGTGGGAAAATTAGACAAATACATGAAAAAGCATGAAACAAACTTACACCATACAGTAGAATAAACTAAAAATGGATAAAAGACTTAAATTTAAGACGTGAAACCATAAAAATCCAAGAAGAAACCATAGTCAGCAGAATTTCAAACATCTCTCATATCAATATGTTTACTTACACATCTCTAGTGCAAAGGAAACTCAGGAGAAACAAATGGGACTACATCAAAATAAAAAGCTTCTGCACAGCAAAAGATATCATCAACAAAATGAAAAGGGAGCCCACTTATGGGAGAACATATTTGGCAATGATATATCTAATAAAGGGTTAATATCCAAAATATATAAGGAACTCATACAACTTAACAAAAAGAAGACAAACAATCTAATTTAAAAAAAATAGGTGAAGGACATAAATAGACACTTCTCCAAAGTGAACATACAGATGGTCAAGAGACATGAAAAAATGCTTGAAGTCACTAATTATCAGAGAGATGCAAATTCAAATGAAAATGAAGTATCACTTCACACCTGCAGAATGACTACCATCCACAAATCAACAAATGACAAGTGCAGGTGAGGATGTGGAGAAAAGGGAACCCTAGTGCACTGCTGGTGGGAATGCAAACTCGTGCAGCCACTATGGAAAACAGTATGGAGTTTCAACCAAAAATTAAAGATAGAGCTGTCATTTGGCCCAGTGATCCCATTTCTAGGAATATATGCTAAGAAACCCAAAACACCAACCTGAAAGAATGTATGTAACCGTATGTTCACAGGGGTGCAATGTACAATAGCTAAGATCTGAAAACAGCCCAAGTGCCCATCAGTAGATGAGTAAATAAAAATGCTGTGGTACATTTACATCATGGGATACTATGCAGTAGTGAAACAGAAGGCTCTCTTATTCTCTGAGAGAGAATGGAGGGACTGGAGAGTATTATGCTAAGCAAAATAAGCCAGTTAGAGAAAGACAAGTATCATATGATCACACTCATATGTGGAATCTATGAACAAAATAAACTGATGAACAAAATATATCCAAAGACATAGAAGCATGGAACAGATTGTGGAATCTAAGAGGGAAGGCAAAGATGGGTAGGTGGGAAGAGATCATCCAAAGAACTTGTGTGCATATATACATAACCTGTGGACACAGACAATGAGATGGTGAAGGCCTGGGGAGGTGGACTCTGGCTGGCTATATGGGGTCATTGGGAGAAAAAGGGAGATATATGTAATACTTTCAACAATAAGAATTTAAAAATAAATAAATAAAAATACATGAGGGTATCTGAAGAATAAAAAATTCTTATATATAATTGTGAGTAATTTCTTTCTCTTAGTAATATTTTTCTCACTTTATTGCAATGGATGAGTAAATTTTTGTTTTGTTTTTCAATATTTATGTAGTTAAAAGATGGATGATTTCTGTCATTCCATATATTTATTCATCTCTTCCAACAGATTCATTCAATTTCTTTTGATCTAAAATTATTTTTTAAAATAAAATTATCCTTTTATTTCTGGACTGTCAAATACTAGCTTTTTGTCCTATTGCTTTCTCTATACCAAACCACTTTTAATTTTCTTTTCTGCCTTCCCTAAATCATTAGGCAAATTTAAAGCTAAAATTTGATTTACACTATTGCTATTATCTTTCATAACTTGCCCTCAGACTATTAATGGAGGCATTAAAAACTCAGTAGAAATTATATATAAAGCAGATAAAACTAGTTAGCTAAGATAGTACCAATTTTACATCGGGCACTTTAATTATGGTAATCTATATTTTTCAGAAGTATATTATACCAAAAGAGATAAAGAAAGAATATGTGGATAAATTGCTATTCTATATAATAAAAGCTTAATATACGCTAAGTATATGGTGGTCCATTCAACCAATCAAAGCATAAAATGCTAATGATATGCTAACGCTGCTCAACTGCTCACTATGATGTGCACTGACCATCAGGGAGCAGACACTTTAACCGATAGGTTAGCTTGCTGCTGGGTTCCAGCCAATTGGGGCTAAGCAAGACATGCCCTGGAGCCCTCCTGCAGTCCCTTCCCGGCTCTGATCATGTACCGGTTGGCATCCATTGGCCTGGCCTTCACCCTCTCGCAACCTGGGACCCCTCAGGAGATGTCAGAGAGCTGATTTCAGCATGTTCCCACAGGCCAGGCTGAGGGACTCCCCTTGTATACAAATTCATGCACTGGGCCTCTAGTCTTTTTATAAAGTTATAGCTGATAGGGAAGCTTATAGCTGCATGCAATAAGATTAGAATTACAGTGGATTAATAGCTATTCACTGTGCTGACTATAGATAAGAGATTTTTCTTATAGACCTTGAGAAACTGTGGAGGATTTATTATAAAAAGAAAAACAGTCATAATGATAAGCCAGTTTGAAGCCCAGATGGGTCCATCACTCAGAAAGAAGATACATTTTAAGAGAAAATCAAGGACAAGACCTGCCTGAAGAGAGACAATGACTGAGGCCTAATCTTTATGAGGACAATGATAGAAAACAGACCCTGGAAACTCACATAGTTTAGATTCTTTCCCACCTTCTAATCCTTGAGATGATGCCCGTGCAGTTGTTTTTTTTTGTTGTTGTTTTTTTTCAGGGTACTATACCTGCTGCTCTCTTGGATCACTGGCATCTGAATAAAAGCACCTCAAAGAGTCAAGATTGCCTCTACTTAGTGACAGGCAATAGCTCAGACATATTTTATTCTAGTTTCATAGCTAAGCAACTTTTAAATAATTTTTCTAGGTGCTTTTTAACATTATCATCTACAAAAGTACATATTTCTCTGGAAAACAGGTGATTCAGAGTATGTTTTGAACATTTGAAGACAGGAATGTAGAAGACACATCACTAGGGCATAGGTGAAGTTCTAGTGTACCCAGAATTATACAATTACAGTGTTATGATTTATTTAGATTTATAATTTAAAAGTCATTTGAGTACACATTTTAAGGTGAGAAGGATGATACATACTAGAGAGGAGAAAGTATTATTTAGGCTTTGAAGCGAGTTCCAGGGTTATGAGTCCCTATTTTGTTCCTTATTATTTACTAGAGGTCACGTGTATGACATTTGTGCACTGGGGAATGGGTCACTTAGCCCAACCTGCACCATCTTACAATCCGGGATACCTTGGGGGATGTTCGACTGCCAGCTTAGGCCCACAAGGAGTGGAGGCAGGAGAGGCTTCCCACCACAGCCGCTGCTCTCACCAGCCATGAGCCTGGCTTCTGGCTGAGTGGTGCTCCCCCTGTGGGAGTTCTCTGACCACAGGGGGAAGCTCCTGCATTGAGAATCTGCCCCCTGGTGGTCAGTGTGTGTCATAGCAACCAGTCCTTCCACCATTCAGTCTATTTGCATATTAGCCTTTTATTATATAGGATGATATTTTTAGGTAGGTTACTTAATCATTCTGAGTCTCAGTTTCATTTTATATTAAATAGACAGAACAATGCATATCTACTAGAGTTTTATAATAAAACTAGTGGTCCAGTGCACAAAATTCATGCACATTAAAAGGGAATGAATTAGAGGAAATATATTAATATTAATATTTGCCCTTTCTCTATAATAAAAGTGTGAGAGATAAAAGTAAATGAGTATAATGTATATGAAAATAATACATAATTTTATTAATAAACAAACAGTAATAAAATGATATAACAACAAACTCATGATATAAAAACAACATTGATGTAAATAATGACTGATAAAGTGATTAAACTTAATCTAATATCTCCCAGTATAATACATTAAGAGTGAAAACACTTTCAGAGTGCTTGACTAATTTCCCTTGGGATAAAGTATTTACAACTTAAACTTTAACATCACATGTTCTTCAAACTCAAGAGAAAGCAACATATTACTGACCATGTGCGAAAACGGGTTCAGGTAGGAATATTCCTACTCTGTCTAGAGTTTGTCTTTCTGATTTATTAATAGTCATGGCAAATGCTGGCATCACAGGAAACTTTCTTCAAATTAATTTAAATGGGAGGCCAGTGTCAGATGGAGACAAATCAATTCTTGGAATCAGAACAACCTCTCTCTCTGCAGATCCGGTTAATATTTCAGCTTCGATAATGTTAGGTTGTAATCTTTTGATAATAAATCTGGTACCATTACAAAGACCCCACTTACCATTAAGATTTCTCAATAGCATGATGATTGCACCCACTTTCAATTTTAATTTATGACACGACATTCCTGAAGGAGTAATACTATTAAGAAATTTGATGGGAAAATGTCCTTTTCAGCATCATCTGTTGAGTCAACCAAATCATCACTCAAATATGTGTGAAAATCTCCATCAAGTATTTGGACAAAGAATTGCACATTTACATATATTTTTAATATTATCTATAAATATACTATTTCCAAAGGTGGCTTCAATAATAGATCCATTACAAATCATCTGACAGGGAATTTCAATAATATCCATTCTTAAATGAAAACTGCTATCAAGTTTGCCATCTCCAAATTTTACTAACCATTCACTATAAGAAGAATCCTCTGATCTCATATTTGTTTTAAGAGACAACTTTCTGAAACATCCCCAAACATCATAGTACTTTAAACTTGTTTGTACTATGGCCAATTGCATAGCATATGGTACAATACTGAGACATTGTTGAAAATCCCCTTTGAGAAGGAGAACTTTCCCACCAAATGCAACATTCAAATTCATAATTTCTCTTACTAATCTGTCTATGGTATTTATAGCATGACTGGATGCCATGGTGCATTCATTAGTAAGAAGTTGGGTTTTTTTTTAATGGTTTTAGCAACTTCACTCTTTATAATGAGTCTAGAAATTGAAGTTTCATTTAATGGTATTGGTAATTTATATTGGGAATGAGAGGTCCTTCCACCAAGAAGTAAATTTGCAGCAATTCCTGTAGATGCTGTGCGTAAAACAGTATCACCACGACCTTCAATATAATATATTAAAACTTTATAAAGATATATTTTTCCACTATCACCTGGACCATCCAAGAAAAAGCATTTGGGGTGTACAGTTTGATCTTCAATGGCGGAAATTATAGTCTGAAAGGCTGCCAACTGTTCATCATTCAGAGAATTTATCAAAACCTCTGCCTGTTGTTGCTATATGATTCATCACATGTATTTGTATTCATTAATAAAGGACAGTCCAGAAGTTTGAAATGTGAACATTTCATTCCATGTAATGTGAATACCTCCTGAATTCTGTTAAGGGCATGTGTTTCACAGTTTGCCTCCCTGAGTGGTGTCTGGTGCTGTCTGCCCCACATCCCCAGACCCTGATGGGAGGCCTGGATGCTCAGTGGCATCTGGTGCCGCCTGCCCCACCCTGCCACCACTCGCCACCGCCCACCGATGCCTGCCCTGCCCACACCCCCGCCCTCGCTCAGCTGCACCTGCTGTTGCTTGCTCCTGGATGCCGACCTCCATCTTGGCTGGGTTAATTTGCATACAGCCGCTCTGATTGGATGATAGGCATGGCTTGGCTGGTGGGTGTGGCTTAGGCGTCCCAGAGAAATTGTCAATTTCCATATTATGCTTTTACTAGGGGCCTGGTGCACAAAAATTTGTGCACTCGGGGTGGAGGGAGTCCCTCAGCCCAACCTGTGCCCTCTCACAGTCTGGGACCCCTCAGTGGATGTCCTATGATGACCCCAGTCTGCCAGGCGCCTTTTGTGTGTGTGTGTGTATGTGTGTGTGTGGCCACTGGGGACCTGCCCCCAGCCGCATCTGAGGCTCGGAGCAGTCCTCCTGTGTGTGTCTACCTGCCGGGGACCTGCCCCCAGGCACACCGTGGAGGCTTGGAGCAGGCACCTCCTCTATGTTGATCTCTTAGACTCTTGCCCTCCCCTGCATGTTATTCTCTTTTTTGAGCTGTGACCAGGGCTGCGGGCGGCCTGCCTCCCAAGCTTGCCTACTGCCCATCTTCCTCCAGCCACCAGAAAGCAGGGAAAACCCTGCCTTGTGGTCAGGCCAGCCTTTTCCTGCTCCCTGATCCTCGGAAGGGACCTGGGAAGCCGCAAGAAGGCCTTCAACTCTTTCCCACTCACCTGTCGCCTGCTGCCTTCCTTTCCCACTTCCCGGTGCCGCCAAGGGGTCTGGGGAGCTGCCAAGCAGAACCCCGGCCCCTGCAGCCTTGCTTTCCTGCTCCATGATGCCCCGCAAAGGGCCTGGGAAGCCCACCAAGCAGGCCAAGACCCCCCCCTGATGCCTCTTACCTGCTTCCCGGTGCCCTCCAACCCTGCTGCCTCTTTCCCATCACGGGTCCTGGGTCCTGTGCTGTCCCGCCCTGCAGCCGCTCTGTGCACTCGGGAGGCCCCTCAGCCCGGCCTGTGCCCTCTCGCAGTCTGGGACCCCTCGGGGGATGCCCACCTGCTGGCGTGCCTGACCAGCCTGGGTGAGGGGCTTTAAGGCTGCCCATTGACCCAACGTCCCAGCAAGGCTGGCTGGACACAGTTTCTGGAGTTTTTTCTCCTCTAATTGATACTGTTCCTTGAAGGCCTGGGGTAATTGATACACTGTTCCTTTAAGGCGGCCTTCTAACTACTAACGAAGCCTCTTCTGCTTCACCTCGCAGCGTCTATAATGAAACAATTGTTATTTTTACTGGTTAGGCCGGAGCCGCTCTTTCCTTCAGCTCCGGAGGATTCTATGATTGTTACAATGTTTCAAAGCTGTGTTTCGCTAGAGGCAGTTTAATCGGAGCTGAGCTGAAGAGCGCAGCTTCACTTTCCCTCCTGCCGCAATGGAAAGGGCTGTTTACTCAGGTCCGGGAGTGGCGGCTGCCATGTTGGCTGGGCTAATTTGCATACAGCCGCTCTGATTGGCTGGTGGGCGTGGCTTACCCTGTCTCGGAGAAACGGTTAATTTTAATATTTTGCTTTTATTAGTTTAGATTAGAGAAGATGTGATATCATGTGTTGGCACCCAGTACAAAGTTCTTTTGTGTTTTATCCTGACAAATCAGGAATCAATATCAACACAAAAAGATAAATTTCCATGATGCTAAACCATCAGGCAGGTATTCAAGAATGCTACTCTGGTCTTTAGCAAACCATACAATTTTCCTCAATGCCTGTCTTGAAGGGCTTTGTAATTAGTTTTTTTGTTTGTTTGTTTTTGTTGATTTGTTTTTAAGAGACCAAGTTAATATCTTGGCCTAAATTTAAATGGGATGTTTTCAGGATTGTCACTATCTTTAGTGGGCAAATAAACCTAGTAATTGAATGTGGACCTAGGGCCCCTGAGTAGCAAATTTTTCTAAAATAATTTATTTAGGAATCTTATTTTGAATAGTAAATCCTTTCAAAAGTTGTGGTGGTGATGCCCTTCACATATTTATGTGAATTAATTTAATCATAATGTGGTTTTGTGTTTCTTAACACCTTGTAATGAAGCAAGGTAACCTCCATCTTGTATTAAAAAAACTGTTGTTTGAAACTCTCTGCTATTGTTAGTTCTCTCTAGTCCTGTAAACTCTGTCATTGTAAACTCTGTCACTTTAAGACAGTCTCTTATTCTGTAAAATGACTTTGTTTTTAGTTCAAATAATAGAAAAAGAAAAACTTAACTGTTTGACCTTGCAAGCTAGCCATTCAATGTAATAGACTAATATAGACTAACTAGGGGCCCGGTGCACAAAAATTTGTGCACTAGGGGTGGAGGGAGTCCCTCAGCCCGGCCTGCCCCCTCTCACAGTCTGGGACCCCTCAGTGGATGTCCTATGATGGCCCCAGTCTGCCAGGCGCCTTTTGTGTGTGTGTGTGTATGTGTGTGTGTTACCACTGGGGACCTGCCCCCAGCCGCATCTGAGGCTCGGAGCAGTCCTCCTGTGTGTGTCTACCTGCTGGGGGCCTGCCCCCAGGCACACCGTGAGGCTTGGAGCAGGCACCCCCTCTATATTGATCTCTCAGACTCTTGCCCTCCCCTGCATGTTGTTCTCTTTTTTGAGCTGTGACCAGGGCTGGGTGCTGCCTGCCTCCCAAGCTTGCCTACTGCCCATCTTCCTCCAGCCACCAGAAAGCAGGGAAAACCCCACCTCGTGGTCAGGCCAGCCTTTTCCTGCTCCCTGATCCCCAGAAGGGACCTGGGAAGCCATCAAGCAGGCCGCCAACTCTTTCCCACTCACCTGTCCCCTGCTGCCTTCCCTTTCCACTTCCCGGTGCCGCCAAGGGGTCTGGGGAGCTGCCAAGCAGGATCCCGGCCCCTGCAGCCTTGCTTTCCCGCTCCCTGATGCCCTGCAAAGGGCTTGGGCAGCCACCAAGCAGGCCACTGACCCCCTGCTGCCTCTTTCCCACTCCCCGATGCCCCTCCAAGGGCCTGGACAGCTGCCAAGCAGGCCGCCGACGCCCTGCCACCTCTTACCC
>PVJC01032435.1:0-19947 GCA_004026665.1 Murina feae
CTGCTCCGAGCCTCAGATGCGGCTGGGGGCAGGTCTCCAGTGGTGACACACACACACTCATACACACACAAGGCGCCTGGCAGACTGGGGCCATCATAGGACATCCACTGAGGGGTCCCAGACTGTGAGAGGGCACAGGCCGGGCTGAGGGACTCCCTCCACCCCAAGTGCACAAATTTTTGTGCACCGGGCCCCTAGTGTGTATATATATATATATATATATATATATATATATGAATTCATTGCCAACTTTGCTGAACACAAGATCAAAGCACAAACAAGCAGTTCATTACTGCATTCATGTGTTCAACATATACTGTATATATTGAGTGCTTCTCTGAGGCTCTGGGAATACTACAGTGAATAAAACTGACAAACATCTTGCTCTCATGTATGCTTGTTAAATGTCTGAAAGAATAAAAGCAATTAAAAAAAGCAGAACTATCCTTCCTATATCTTCAAATCTTCATTAACTTATTAACAAGTACCTGCCCAAACTTGGGAAGTGAGGACATAAAAAAAAATAATTATAAATAAACACACACACACGTATGTATATATACACATACACACACATTTGGTTGAAAGACCACAAATCTCTCATCTACTCTAAAATTAGATTCTGGTCTGAAAAATATTTGCCCTGGAATTACAAAGTAAGTTATCGATGCTAACTGGATAGAGTGAAAACTGGTTTAAACCAAGAACTAGGTCCAAAATTTCCATAGCACCAAAAATAACTCCGAAGGCTCATAGTGTCAAATTCTCAAGGATCAATGTGCTCTTCCTTTCGTTACAATAGCACCTTCCTCAAGAGAAGCTTCAGAAATGCTCATCTTGGCAGCCCTGTTGCGGTTTCTGATGGCCCTTACCAGATTCCACTTTCCCTTTTGGTGTTTTCAGGGGATATAGGGATGGCAAAGGCATGGTTGGCAATTTTCTACTACCTGATCCCTTCCCATTCTACTGAACCCAGACGTAGCTTAAAAATTCTTTTTTTAAAAAAAATATATTTTTATTGATTTCAGAGAGGATGAGAGAGGGAGAGAGATAGAAACATCAATGATGGAGCGAATCACTGATTGCCTGCCTCCTATACGTCCCCTACTGGGGATCGAGCTGCAACCCAAGCATGTGCCCTTGACTGGAATCAAACCCGGGACCCTTCAGTCCACAGTCAATGCTCTATCCACTGAGCCAAACCAGCCAGGGTGGTTAAAAAGTCTTTTTGTATACTTAACTTCAGGGAGTCAAAACCAAAATAAAAAGCTGGCAAACAATGAAATCATCCCTCATCAGTGGTACAAGCACAGGTTTTATAGTCAGATAGCCTTGAGGTCAAATCTTTTATTTCTCCAATTCTGAGCAAACTGGGTATTAATTTTCCTTCTAAGCCTTGGAGAAAATCATATTCTACCTACACAGGGTTGCAGTGTAGAATATACAGGACTCAGGAAACACCTAACAAAGTGCCTAGCAGAAAGTAAACACTAACCATTAGTTCCTTTTAGTATAGGATCTCTTACCGACATCTTCCTACCTCAGTTTCCTCATCTGTAAAATGGACATTAATAATAGAAACCTACCTTATAAGGTGGTTGTGAGGCTTAAACCACTTAATACATGTCTGACACAAAATTAATGCTCAGTATTCTTTTAGTGTTTTTTAAATTTCCTTTTATTTTTATTTATTTATTTCTAGAGAAAGAGGGAGAAGGACCCATTTGTTATTCCACTTATTTATGCATTCATTGGTTGATTCTTTTATGTGCCCTGACCACAGATTGAACCCGAAATCTTGGCATATCCAGCCATTGCTCTAACCAACTGACCTACCTAATCAGGGCCCTTAATTTTTATTATTAATAAAGCATTGTGGTACCTTGGAAGAAGCTAGACAGAAAATATTTTTAAGCAATCCTAAAGATTTTTTAAAAAATAATTTGATATAAAAATTCTTAGTGGCCATCACAAACACTAAAGGTATGGCTACAGCATATACTGTAAATGTCTCTGGCACAGGTGCCAATTTATAAAGCACTCACTTTGTCGTCCTCAGAACTACCCTGTTAGGTAGGCCTGGCAGATTTTTTTCCATTTCACTGTTGAGGGAAATGAGGCACAAAAGGATTAGATATCAAAGCCACCTTGCTAATTGCTCCTGTGAACCTGGCTTGCTGACTCTTGGATCATTTCCACTTTGACTTGCCCAGTCCTTCTATTTTTCACTATTGGAGAAACTAGGGCTGGTCATTTCCCACTAAATATCTGTAAATATCTACACAGAGAATATGATTTTATTGATTTTAGTAAGAGAGGAAGGGGGGCCCTGGCTGGTTTGGCTCAGTGGCTATAGCATCAGCCTGCAGACTGAAGGGTCCCAGGTTCGATTCCTGGGCACATGCTGGGGTTTCAGGCTCCATCCCCAGCAGGGGGCGTGCAGGAGGCAGATGATTCTCTTTCATTATTGATGTTTTCCTCTCTCTCTCCCTTCCTCTCTGAAATCAATAAAAATTAAAGACAGAGAGAGAGGAAAACGGGAGAGAGAAACATTGATGTGAGAAACATTGGTCCGTTGCTTCCTGTACACGCCCCCACTGGGGATCAAACTGCAACCTAGGTATGTGCCCTGATAGAAACTGAACCCGAAACTTTTTGGTATACTCAGCCACTAGAACCAAGTGAGCCTCTGGCCAGGGCTGGAATTTTTTTTAAAATATATTTTATTGATTTTTTTACAGAGAGGAAGGGAGAGGGATAGAGAGTTAGAAACATCCATGAGAGAAAAGCATTGATCAGCTGCATCCTGCACACCCCCCACTGGGGATGTGCCTGCAACCAAGGCACATGCCCCTGACCGGAATCGAACCCGGGACCCTCAAGTCTGCAGGCCCACGCTCTATCCAGTGAGTCAAACCAGCTAGGGCGAGGGCTGGAATTTTTTAACCACACATTTTAGACTTGGACAGATACTTGACATCAATTTGTCTATTGCCAAATCAGAACCTAGATTTACTTGGCAAGTAAAGGGGTAAATATTTAATGGCTCAAGAACTTACAAAGCACGCAGGTACAATTTTAAGAGTGAAAAAGGTGTTTTAACATCGTTTAAAATACTTCAGAGGCCCAGCCGGCGTGGCTAAACGGTTGAGCATTGACCTATGAACCAGGTGATCACAGTTTGATTCCAGGCCAGGGCACACGCTGGGGTTTGCAGGCTGATCCCCAGTAGGCAGCGGATCAATGATTCTTTCTCATTTATGTTTCTATCTCCCCCTCCCTTCCTCTCCGAAATCAATTAAAATATATATTTTTAAAAATACTTCAGAGACTTGTCCTTATGGCCACCTATTTAATAAAAGCCCAGGAGGGGAGAACAAGAACATGACCAAGAAAGATGGGGGGAGGGGGGTTGGGGGGAGGGATCAAAACCCAGAAACCAGGCCCTGGCTGAGTAGCTTAGTTGGTTGAAGTGTGGCCCCAACACGCTAAGGTTGATGGTTGGGTCCCTGGTCAGGGCATATACAAAAATCAAACAATAAATGCACACGTAAGTGTAACAATAAATCAATGTTTCTTTCTCTAAAACATCTATTAAAAATAAAACAAATAAACCCATAAGCAACAAGCTTCCCTGCCTTAGGACAACCCAGAAGCCAGCTATTGAGAAGTTAGATTGGGAATCAGTTATCCTCTGCCAAGCCAGGCCTACAGAGCTGAGGCTACGAACTGAGACCGGAGAATGTGAGTTAAATTAGTGACAAACGTCCAAAAAGTCAAGGATCTACCGCAGGTGCCACAGCCCGGCGGATCCTTGGATGACTAAACACTCGTTTAAATCAAACGTCGGGGCTGAGTCCCAGCTCCAACCCTGAGCGTACTCTGGCCTCCCAGCCTGGGGTGCTCCGACAGAAAGCGTCAGGCCTGGGGGTGTCTCGCGACGCCTCAAAGGACAGGGGGAAAGATCATGGGGCGAAGAGGCTGGACTCAGCCAGACCCGCGGCTCAAGGGGTTTGCGGACGCCCTCACCTCTTCCACACCGAGCCCTCCCAATCAGGACAGCGCCAGGCTCTTCGGCTGCTAGACAAGCCTTTCTAGACTGGGTGCGCGGCATAGCATAGGGGCGGAAGGCGACTGTCGCGGGAGGGGCGTCTAGAGGGCACCTGCGGCAAGAAAGGCGGCGCGGGGCATGCTGGAAGTTGTAGTTTCTTCCCGCTCTGGCGTCAGGCGCTGCGCGGCAGGACCACGGAGCGTATTAACTACAGCTCCCAGAATCTCCAGAGCACGGTGCTGAGGTCGTTTCCTTCACTTCTAGCGCGACCTTCCGTAGTTACCCAGCGGGTCACTTATCGAGACTACAACTCCCAGGAGGCCCAGCAGAGCCCACTCGGGGTCCAGGAAAACAATGAGACGTGTCCTTTGTGTCCCTACGGCTTAGGAGAGGTCGAATGAGCGGCTGCGGTTCGGGCCCCTTGATCACCCGAGGCAGCGTGAAAGAACCCTAGAACTGGCGGAAGCCAAGTCCGGCGAGGGGGAACGGAAGTACCAGGCGGGAGTGAGGAGGAGCCGGAAGTTAAGGCGGGGAGGGGGTGGGAGGGTGGAGGGAAAAGCAAGCCAGAAGGTTCTGCGGCCGCTTCTAGTAGTTTCTAGGCGCTGCCGGGTGCTCGGACCAGGCGGTATTGAAGTGGTTGCTGGGGCTGCTCGGGACCAGGAGGTACTGAGGTGGTTGCTAGGGCTGCTCGGGACCTGGTGACGGCGCGATCGGAAAGCCGATGGCCAAGTGGGGCGAGGGTGACCCACGCTGGATCGTGGAAGAGCGGGCGGACGCCACCAACGTCAACAACTGGCACTGGTGAGGGCTAGCGGGCCAGGCCGCTGGAGCGCTGCGCCGCGCCGGGCTGCGGGGTCCCCGGGACCTCGGCCGGGACAAAGCTGGAGCCGAGGCAACCCTGCCCGGCATGGGGGGTGGGTTCTTCTGGATGCCGTGGTCCTAGCCCCAGGCCTCCCCCGGCTGCCGTGTCGGGGGCCAGGAGCCGCGTGGAGGGGTGCCCCCAGAGGAGGGGTTTCGCGGAGGTGAAAACCTAACCCCCGGGCTCCTGCTTCCAGCCCGAGCTAAGAGGGGGTCCCCACACGTGGTCAGAGGAGACAGTGGGGCCCAAACGGCGGGCGCGGGGCGCGTGGGGAGATGGCTGCATAAGGCTCGGGCGGGGGGCTCGAATGCCTGTCTGGGGGCTTAGGGGTGGAATGAGGGGTCCCGGGAGCCGCCGCCCGGTCCCGAGAGCGGGTGGGAGCGTGCTCCCCGGGTGCCCAGCGCGGTGAGGGCGCAGCGGCCTCACCCGGAACTGCTGGGTCGGTTGTGCTGTAGCGGCAGGGGCCGCCCCCGGTTGCCGGGTGCGCTAACCACTCTCCTTCGTGAAACCTTCCGGGGGCGGGGGGGGAGCGTTTCCTTATCTTCCGTCTTCACTGGACTCGGTTCACACTGTCTTCACTGGTTTTTTACTTTGTTGCAGCTTTTGGCCCTTCTTGTCTGCAAGTTGAGTTAAGTTGCCAGGCAGATGGTCCTTTTTCTTCTCCTTATCTCTGCCCGGCCTCCGCTCCTGTGAACGCACGCGGAGTGTTCGGCCGCCTTTTTGTTTGTTTTGAAGCTCTGGGCTCCCATTGTTTTCACGGTCGTGTAGGGGGCTCGCCATGTGGAGGGCGCGCGTGACACAGCCTGAACCTGACAGGTCAGAACGCTGTGCTCATCGGGTCAAGATTATTGGGCTCTTCCTCCCTGGGCTTTCCATGCGTCCTGTGGCCTCCGCTGTGCTGCTTACTCCGGGGAGATGTGCACAGATTTCCACGGGGTCAGAGGCACTGGGCACCGCGTGCACCCACGCCAGAACCATTGTGCTGATTTAGTTTGTAACAGTTCTGTACGGCAGTTGTCCTCATCGACAGTATACGACTCCTTGCCTTCCTAAAAGAGTGACACGTTTGTGGACATGCCCGAAAGGGACTGAGGGTTTGTCTGGGTTTTTTGTTGTTGTTGTTGTTACTTTCAAAGCATTTGTCAGGCCTCCGCTAGCCTGCCGTTCTCTTGACTGGAGCAAGCAGAGTGCTCTGCAGTGGGCTGCTGGTCCAGAGCCTTGTTTCTGTTTTGCAGGACAGAGAGGGATGCTTCAAACTGGTCCACGGATAAGCTGAAAACGCTGTTCCTGGCGGTGCGGGTGCAAAATGAGGAAGGCAAGTGTGAGGTGACAGAAGTGAACAAACTTGATGGAGAGGCGTCCATTAACAATCGCAAAGGCAAACTCATCTTCTTTTATGAGTGGAGCATCAAACTAAACTGGACAGGTGAGCCTGCTGGGCTGCATTGACTGCTGTGTTAGGGAGCCCGGCACCACAGTTTTAGGAGGTCGTGAACTCTTCAGGGGAGACGTGCAGCTTCGGGGACCTACAGAGAACAGTGTGAGATGCTGGGACACTAAATGGTGTCCTCACTGTGAGTCGCAAAGAGTCGCCACAGTGAAGCTGCTGTGCACCTGTATTTGAGGGGCTTGGTCTGTGGCTGCTTCTGTGACTTGGATGATAGAAAAGTGGGGAGAGGGATTATAATTTATTTATTTTTTTTGGTCTTGCTCTTATTAATTGCGTTCAGTGTGATTCTGGCAGGTTAAACTATTGTGCTGGCGAAGCTCACGTGTGACTAATTTGGGGCAGCTTTATCCTCTAGAATCTAGATTAATGCCCCTTCTGTGATATTAGCAAAGAATTGGGAGCATGCATATGCCCTACTAGAAGGTCCTTCAGTTGGGAGGCTGAACTTTAAAAGGCCCTAAAGCTAAAGAATTATGTGTAGGAGGCAAATCATAAAATAAATTGGTGCTTCAGTAAATATTTCTCAAATGAATGGCAATAAAGAGGGAGAAAGTAGATGTATCAGGTTTTTTTTTCTTTGTTTTTTAAATATATTTTATTGATTTTTTTTTTTAGAGAGGAGAGGGATAGAGAGCTAGAAACATCGATGAGAGAGAAACATCAATGAGTTGCCTCCTGCACACCCCCTACTGGGGATGTGCCAGCAACCAAGGTACATGCCCTTGACCGGAATGGAACCTGGGACCCTTCAGTCCGCAGGCTGACGCTCTATCCACTGAGCCAAACCGATCAGGGCAGGTTTGGGGTTTCTTGTTTAACTACTAAAACGTAGTGGTCTTAAAGGAACCTTAGGTATCATCTTGCCCCATCCTATTTTCATGGATTGAGAAACTGAGGCCTAGTGAAGTGAAAGTAAATAAATGTTTTGTTGGTTAATTTTGAAATAGTCAGTTTGCTATAATGTATTCCTAAAAGTCACTGCACTATGCAAAGTTGCTCAATGAAAACCACAGGGCTAACGGAAAAGAGAGGATTAAGCATACAACATGCAAAAATTTCATCAATGATTCGTTTTTAAAAATTTAAGAACGACTACCCTAACTGGTTTGGCTCAGTGGATAGAGCATCGGCCTGCGGACTGAAGGGTCCCAGGTTCGATTGCGGTCAGGGGCATGTGCCTTGGTTGCTGGCACATCCCCAGTAGGAGGTGTGTAGGAGGCAGCTGATTGATGTTTCTCTCTCATTGATGTTTCTAAATCTCTATTCCTTTCCCTTCCTGTCTGTAAAAAATCAATAAAATATATATTTAAAAAATTTTAAGAACAAGCCCTGGCCAGTGTTTGCTAAGTGGTTAGAGCATTGGCCTAGGCAACCGAAGCGTCCTGGGTTCATTTCCCACTCAAGGGCACATACCTAGGTTGCAGGTTCAATCCCGGGCCGCTTGGGGTACTTGTGGGAGATAGCCAATCAATTTGCCTCTCTCACATCAATGTTTCTCTCTCTCTCTCCTTCCCTCCCTTCTACTCTCTCTAAAAGTCAATGGGAAAAATATCCTTGGGGTGAGGATTAACGAAAAAGAAATTTTAGGAGCGGAAATGTGGATAGCACAGTTTTAAACATGTTAAATTATAAGAAATACATAAATAACACAATAAATATGATGCTTTACTTGAAAAAGACCTGAAGTTTACTTGTGAAAATGGGCCGCAGAAGAGTTGTGGCTTGGGCGTTATTGTGAAGTGGTGGGAGGATGTTCATCTGAAATCAGAAGGAACTTGATGACACCAGTTGTCAGTGGCGAGATCTATAACAGGCATAGTGCACTGAGGTCACTGGCAAGGAGGTGTTTGAGATGTGTTTTGTGTGTTCCTATGCCGCTCAGTTAAATGGTGTGGGGTTTTTTTATGTTCATTCACCTAGTGTTTCTCAAAGAGGGAATCACATATGAGCCAATGTGAAATTCATGTTATGATCAAATGTCCCCTAATGTGTCAGTCACATTGGGACAGATTTATATTTTCTACCTAAGCATTCTAGCAGAACTGACTGTATTGGCTATTGACTCAAGTCCTCCCTGGCAGAACTTGACAGTTCTCGGTCCCACATGGTAATAACACACAAGTTCAAGAAATTTGACGAGGAAAGACATTTCTGCTGGGGGAGGAAGGTCAGTTGCATCTGGTGTGTTGCATTTTTCTCAGAATAAAGAGGGTCAATTCAGTTGTCCAAAAGGAGTGTAAGCAGGGTAGTAGTTAGGGCTCCAGAGCAGATGACTTTTCGTGCAGAGGAGGATACAAGTGACATTGCTTTGCTTTTGACAGGTACCTCTAAGTCTGGAGTGCAGTACAAGGGACATGTGGAGATCCCCAATTTGTCTGATGAAAACAGCGTGGATGAAGTAGAGGTTTGTGCTTCCTAACTCCTCATCTGTGCTTCCACATCCTCTTACTCTCAAATGAGAAAGATGAGCTGTCACTCAAAAGTGAAGGCCAGCTGGGCCCACACACTCAGAACCCCTGTTTGGATGACTTTCTAGGTCAGTGGTGCCACTGGCAGCCTCCAGAGTAGCTGTGCTGCTTTAGCTACTTTGCTTTAGCTGGTGATGTGGGTTCTAACATTGGCCGCCTTTGCCTTGGCAGAGAGAGCTGGAGAAGGGACACTCGTGGGGACTGTACGAATGCCCCATCCCTCACCCGTTTCCTGTGGAAACGTCAGTTACCTGATTGCTCAGCACCCACATTCCACAGCGTAGGTGCCCCGCAAGTGATTTACCACCTACTTCTCATCTTTCACTCAGATTAGTGTGAGCCTTGCCAAAGATGAGCCTGACACAAATCTCGTGGCCTTAATGAAAGAAGAAGGGGTGAAACTTCTCAGAGAAGCCATGGGGATTTACATCAGCACCCTCAAAACAGGTATCCCTTGAGTAGTTAACATATGCCTTGAGGTAGTTTTCCACCTGTCAGACTCTGATTAAGGGGCTTGACAGTCTTTTCTTTGGCAAATGGGTAAAGAATCGGGGGGAGGGGCCTTATTTCATCTTGAAGTCAATGTACACACTCTGAGGAAGGAAAGATCTAGAGATGCATTGTCTAATATGCTGGCTGTTGAGCAACTGAAAGGTGACTAGTTCCAATAGAGTTGTACTTTGAGTATAAAATACAATGGATTGAAGACTTGGTACAAAAAAGAGAATGTAAAATAGCGATTTTTTTTATATGGATAATATATTGAAGAGATAGTTTGGGTACATTGGGTTCAATATTTTTTAAAACTAAATTTTTCTGTTTAAGTTTTTTGTGGCTACTAGAAAATTGTAAATTACATCTGAGGCTGGCATTACACTTCTCATGGACAATGCTGGTATACAGACTTGCATCCCCAGCCTCGCTACTTGAGCGCAGTCCTGGAGTATCTCTGACAGGCATTCTCCAGAGTCCTTTGGGGGTGACTAGAATACTAATCAGCTCAGCTCTCCCTAGAATTCCAGCTCTGCTGGTACTGCTTTTAGTCTGGTAGAGTTTATGTAATGACCATCAGAGGGAACCAGCCTAGAAGATGGGAACCTCTGCTCTGATGCCAAACTAGTTGTAGCTGTTCTACCTACGCAGAGTGGAGAAAGGGTACTAAATACGCATCCTTAGATACCTTGTCCCACTCTGGAAGTCACTGGAAGTATGACATTCATTGGCTACCCTTCATAATAGACTTCACAGACATTTAACAAGTCGTAATGCTTCCAACTGAGTCAGTTTAAAATAATTCCAGTGAACATGCTACGTTATATAACATATACTCAGATACCTGCCTGGCCTAGAGCAGAAGTAAAAATGTAAAGTAGATAGACCTGTTCCTCATCATCCACTCATTTTGGATTAAGATGGCCATATTCATTAAGTTGCTTGAAACCTCAAATCTCAACTAAGAAGTAACTTCCCAGAGCGGGGCTTTTTATCTTTTCAGAGTTCACGCAGGGCATGATCTTGCCTACGCTGAATGGAGAGTCAGTAGCCCCAACTGGTCAGCCAGCACCCAAAAATGAGGAGTGCAAGGTAAAGGGTCTTCCAAACGGGGGGAGGCTGTCTGCAAAGGGTGCTGGGACACTGCCTCCTCCTCAATGCCACATTTCAGCTTCTCTCTGACCAACCTCTAAGCCAGAGCAGCTTGTGGTGCTTTTTTTTCCTTTTTTTTATTATTCTTTTTTGTTTTGGTTTGTTTGTTTTTTTTTGTTTAGCGTGGTGCTTTTTTTTAAGAGTCCACAATATGTAGTTGTTTGTCTGCCCATCTTTCACCTGGTTTTTAGTCATTTATAGCTATTGCTAAAGCAAATGTAAGCCCTTAGGGATTTCAGAGTCTGACCCTTGGTTGCATTTAACACCAGTCATGTTGTGGACACAGCATGGTCTTCACCCATATATGTCTTCAGTATCATTTCTAACTGGGGTGCTGATATCTCATACTTCGATATTAGAGGTCTCATCAAGGTATTGGGTTAGGCCACTAACTTCACCTATCAGAAAATTGAGGGTGAGCAAATATATTTTTTCTGGAAATGGAACTTGTGTAATTCAGGATCAGCACTCAGTTTTCAGCCCTGTTACCCTTTGTCAGCACAGTGGAAGATATTTTGGAGATGGGGTGGGGTTGGAGGTATTGTTTCGAGCTATAGAAATTCTGTTTGAGAATTACAATATGCTCTTCAGAAATACCTAGTGATTTAACATGTCCTTTTGCTGATGGGTTTTAAAACAGTAGTGGTCTTCCCTCACCTAAAGTGGTTGTTTTCAGTCGGAATTAAGGATTTTCTGGAAAAGTTCTCCTTGTGACAAACACCCATCAAGTTCTCTCCAACCCCCTGGAACAATTAGCTTTGGAGGTGAATGAGTTTGTGAGAATAAATGCATGTTTGTATCGGAAGCCATGTTAATTGAGGTTTCACCATTACTCTAACAACTTTCATTGTGACTTTCACAGGCTAAATCTGCTCCTTCAAAAACCCAGACCAGACCTGTTGGTGTCAAAATCCCCACTTGTAAGATCACCCTTCGAGACACCTTCCTGACATCCCCAGAGGAGCTCTACAGAGTGCTTACCACCCAGGAGGTCAGTATAACCTGTCCTTCGGCCTCACGGCACCTGCTGTGCCAAGTGACTTGGGTTGTGGGCGCACCCCCTCATCATGCAGAGGAAGTACTAATGAGTAAGCCTTGAGGCTTTCCTCTTCCAGTCAGAGGCAAAGGAAAACCCACTTTTGTTCAACCTACTCCTCAAAATGTGTTTGCTCTCTTTGTTCTCAAAAATATTAGTTTGGGGTCCTCTAAATAGAAACCACTAGGAATCGTTCTTTTTAGACAGTGGAGCTGAAGTAACAATGTCATGGATTCCCACTTACTCAAGTCAAAGCCTGGTCTGCAGTGGAATAGAATAGAACCTGAAACGGTCATTGGGCAAAGTGGTGTCTTTGGAATGCGAGTTGAGGCAAGTGGTGTCAGTTGCCATTTGTCCCTGGATCACACTGAAAGCCATGCATCTTCTCCCTACTTGGTTTTTTTTACAGTTGGTTCAGGCCTTTACCCATGCTCCTGCAACGCTAGAAGCAGACAAAGGTGGGAAGTTTCACCTGGTAGATGGCAATGTGACTGGGGAATTCACTGATCTGGTAAGTACCTCCTGGCCCAGGCCCAGGATGCAGCCTCTGTCTGGTCATTTCTCCTTTTTTCCACTCTCTAGGTAAAATTTAAGGCTTTAATCTCTTTGTTTTGTTTTTCAAAATAATGCTGCCATTTCAATTCTCTTGCTTTCCTAGAATTTTTTCCTTCATGGAGTTAAAATCAGTTCTTCCTAGAAGAATTAATGGAAGAGAGGTTATATATATTGGTGGCTATGGCTTTCCATTTGCTGCACTGAAATTTCACGTGGGCACAGTTGACCACATCCAATTTAGGATTAAGAGAAGATATTAGGAACTCTGTGGTCCACTTTGCCCTCATAAACGGTATAATTGCACTGATGGTAGACTGTGTAAGGCAGATTGCTAACCAAGCCAGGCTTGTGTACATTGGCCTAAAGCAGCAAATTTCCATTGGTCTGTAGCAGCAATTTTCAACTGGTGAGCTTCAAGAATTTTTAAAACATGCAATATGTACCTGACTATTTAATGAGGGGCACTGACCTCTTTTCCCTTAGATTGTCAATTTTAAAAATGACAACAGCCCGGCTGGTGTGGCTCATTGGTTGAGTGTCGACCCAGGAACCAAGAGGTCTTGGGTTGAGGGATTGATCCCCAGAAGGGGACATGCAGGAGGCAGCTTATCAATGATGTTTCGCTCATCAGTGTTTCTATCTCTCTCTCTCTCTCCTTTTCTCTCTTTTAAAAATTCTTAAAGTTAAAAAAATGACAACAGCCAACACAACAACTGTCTGGTGTGAATGAATCAGAATTATACCTGCTTTTATTGTTAGATTGGCAAAATAAGTGTTTTGGTGGCCTCAGAAGCTCAGTAATAGTTTATGTGTGCCACGAGATGAGAAGTGTTGAAAATCCTTAGTATAGACCGATCTCTTTGGGTGTTTTAGGTCCCTGAGAAACATATTGCAATGAAGTGGAGGTTCAAGTCTTGGCCAGAAGGTAAGCAAGCATATTTGTGTTTTTTGTTTTATCTGAATATACTTTTATTGATTTCAGAGAGGGAGAGAGAGATACAAACATCAATGATGGAAGACAATCATTGATCAGCTGTCTCCTGCGCGCCCCCTACTGGGCATTGAGCCCAGGCATGTGGCCACCTGGGCATTGAACTGTGACCTCCTGGTTCATCGGTCGGTGCTCAACTATTGAGCAACACCAGCCGGGCAGTAAGCATATATGTTTACTGCCATTAACACCAGAATTTTTATTTACTTTTTATTTTCCCCTTAATCTCAAACCCAGGTGGAAACCCTGGATCTAAAGCCTCCCTCCCCTCTGCCTTTCTCCAGGGCACTTTGCCACCATCACCTTGACCTTCAGTGATAAGAATGGTGAGACTGAACTGTGCATGGAAGGCCGAGGCATCCCTGCTCCTGAGGAGGAGAGGACACGGCAGGGCTGGCAGCGCTACTACTTCGAGGGCATCAAACAGACCTTTGGCTATGGCGCACGCTTATTTTAGAGCCAGCAGCGGGAGCTCCAGCCAGCCCGACACTTCAGCCTAGCCCTCTCCTGACTGAGGCTTGACTCACAGGATTGCACCATCCCAACCACTAACTTGGGGCCAGGGCCCTTTCCTTTGCGTATACCTTGGGTTTGTGCATGTTTTCTGCTGGGTGGGATCAGAGGACAATTCTTTCATGTGTACATATGCTAAATAAACGTAATTTAAAAAATGTGCATCTGGAACCTGTATTGATTGGGTGGCTGGTACTAAGAGTTCCCTTGACCGTTTTGAATTTTTGAAAAAAACTGGAGGGCAGGAATGAGGCCTTGCCTCCATTCTGGAAAAATGTATGGGATTAAGAGGCATGAGGGGACTCGCCTGTCTCCAAGCATTCCTGCGCTGGCCTCATTCAGCAGGCTGGCAAATGGTTCTCTTCTCACTGAGGGAAAGGAAAGGCAGGTTGGTGCTGTGGCATAAACAGAGCTAACAGAACACTGGTGGGGATGGCATCCTTTGCTTTCCATTCTCTGTGGCCTCTTAACCTCTTAAGAGAATAGGTGATCACCAGGTATTGATTTGAGAGATGGGGAGAAATTCCCACACTGGCAGAGAACTAAACACCTTGGATTAACATTTTTCTATTCATTGAACAGTTACTATTGTACCAGACACTACCCTAAGTAGTTCTTTGTATTAGCTCATTTAACCCCCGTAAGAGCCCTATGAAATAAATACTACCGTTATTTCTGTTTTACAAGAACCCAACCCTTGGATTTCTTAAGTAACATCCAAGAACCAACTGATACTTAGCATAGCGGGATTTGGAAGAGTGACCATAACCACACAACCAGGACTCAAATCTAAACCACTGTCTACTGCCTTGTCATTGGACTCCCTTCCACAAAGCAGCAGCTGTGTTTCTAGTGTGTTAGGCATCCCTCCTGGAGTAGAAAATTCCAGGCCTCAGTACTCCCAGAAAGAGGAAGAAGTGAACGTTCTTGTTGCATTAAACAAGCTTCCTGAGCACTGACCAAGTGCTGAGGATACAGTCTAGTGGGGCTCACTCGGCCACGTTGCAGGAGAGGTAACTGTCTGGACAGGAGGGTCACTTTCCCCTGCCCTGGTGTCCTGCCCTCCAGGATGAGTCAGTGCCTGCTAACCCGGACACTACCTCCTGCAGCTACAGCTATTTTCCTCCTATTTTCGCCTATTTTATTAGGGGGCAGGCCTGCAGGCTAATCCTACCAAAATGACTTGGCCACAATGTCGTAAAGCAGAAAATAAGCGCTGATCTGGATAATTTTGATCCCGAAAAGCCACCTGTGTCTTGAATTACTCAAAGAGTACTGGACTGAACTAATACACATCTAATTCTGTATTATATCTGCTTCCTGAGGCTCCAAAAAGACGCATTTTGATAAAAGCCTGGACTCCAGCTTAAATCAACAGGCCCCTCCTAATACAGACTCCACTTCAGCAGAGACCAGAGTCAAAAAGGAGCCCTTTCACTCCTGGCTGGAGAGTTAGCAATTAAGAAAATAGTACTTAATAGGAAGCCTAAGGTAAAGTCTACAGACACCTTAAAACCACAGCACTCAGCCAAGTGTCCGTTACATGACATACACATGAGCAGGTCACATCCCCGGTACTGATGGCTGTTGCAATGTTTCCCACAGCCATTTGACAGCATTTGTTAGCTATCTGAGCCCACAAAGCAGAATGATGTATCTAAAAATAACTGTGAACTTGGTTGGGCTTGGGTTTGAAATGGTAAATATGCCACTTCCTGGGACAAATGTCCTCATCTGTATAATGGGTATAACAGGTGACTTAGAGAATTAGAGATGATGGACCTAGAAGTGCTGGCAGCTGGCAGCCTTCAGCAAATGGTACCTGCTAATTCTGTACCCATGGACCCACATGTTTTTTCTGGAGCAAGAGTTAATATTTTGAAAAGTTGGTTAATTGGCCAAATTGTAAATCCTAGACCAAGGATTCTCCTCACCTAAGAACCATCTGTTGAATGCAGAAAAGTGGACCCCACCACTAGAGATTCTTACTCAGTGGGTGTGGCCCACGAACTTGCATTTTGTATTTCAGGTGATTTCCGTATCAGGAATTCATTTTGAGAAGTGGCTCAACATGTTAACAAAACCTTGTAATGGCAGAGCCGAAGAAGCATACTTGGGTCCCTTTTGAGAATAACGGGACAAAGGATCTGAAACACCGTGTCTTCCAAGAGACGAGGGAGGTCAGCAGAATCCAACAGGCTTTGTATAGTTGGTTAAACCCTAGTAATAATTCAGTTTGAGCCCTGACCCTGACGGGTGTGGCTCAGTTGGGAAGTTGTGGAGGTTGCGGGTTCAATCCCAGGTGGGAGGTGTATCTTAACTCTCACATCGGTGTTTCTCTCTCCCTCTCTCTAAAAAAATCAATAAACTTGACCCGTCTTGCCTAAACTAGGATCCCAGATGAGAAAAACCAGAGGGCGAAAATTGAGAAAAACCCGAGGATTCCCTTGCAGCACGTTACCTGGGGAAGTGGGGCCACTTTCTCCAGAGTAAATGCAATTTACCTCTTTGACCAAAAACTAGAGTGAATGTGCCTCCCAGGCAGCCCTTTGCACCCAGGAGCTCAGCCTGCCCAGCTGGGTGAGGCAGTCACAAACAAAACGCGAAACCCATGGGAGCTGGGAGCGCGGCATGGGCTGTAAGCAGCAGCTTCCGACCCACGACCCACGCTGCTCTGCTGGGCCACAAATTCATCAGATAGACAGAACTGGAAAGTAAAGTGCTTTATTGCTGAGGATCCTGAGAGCTTCAAGGCCGCTGTCTAGGGGCTAGCAGTGAAATCCCCTACCCTGCAGAGGCTTTTGTGAGCAGGGACAGCTGGTACTTCAGCATTTCAGCCCCATGGAAGGCATGGCAGTGTGGTTGGGGTGAGGGGAATAGGAAGAGGCACAAGGTGTGCAGTGGGGGAGCAGACTGTGTTTGTCTCCCCAACTCTGAGCTCAGTGCATTCAATGACATCACCATGGGAGCCTGGAATGGGTCATGGTGGGAGTATTTACACCACAGAAATTGCCCAAATGCTACATTCAAGAATTCCCTGACTCTCTGCCCGGAGAACTGGTTTACCAGGGCACCAGGAGCATGCCACACCTGAGCTGATTCTGAGTCCACCCCAAGCCTGGCTGCTGTGACAAGCTGCCACTCACCCAGGTGGAGCAGTGCCATCTCCCACCACCTGGACAGAACACAGGTGGGCTGGACAACGGGGACCTAACCTGGTGATGATCCTGTCCCTGCCTGGAGCCTGCCCTGGCTTGGCCGCCTCAGCCTGTCTGTCCACTGAGAGCTTCAGCCCCGGACTGAAGTGGTCTCCGCCGAAAGGCAGCTCAGAGCTGAGGATAAAAACCTTTTGCTCAGTGGCTCCCAGCAGGCAAGAGGGCCACGTGCAGCCACTCAGAGGTAACGAGGGCTGGTCACCCAGGGCTGACCAAGGGCAGCTGTGGGGCTGAGATGAAAGGACTGGCTCTCAGGGCTAGGGGTCTGAGCGATTCACCGCAGGTCCTGGGACCCAGCTGTGTGGGAGAGTGGAGAGCCTGGTGCACACCTGTGTGCAGAACCAGGGCAGGAGAGCTCAGCTCCCAGGGATGGAGAGGGAAATGAGCGGCCAGGGTGGACAGCAACTCTTAGCAGGAAAGAGGGTAGCCCCCCAGACACAGATTTCTGCTGCACCCCCAGAGACCTTGGGGCTGAGCTCCTCCCCTTACCCTGAGCCTGTACACCCTTCAACCATCTCCCCAACTCCACCCAACACTTGGGTGCTGACCAGCCTGGGGTTCACAGGCTAAGCCCTTACACTCACCCAGCCTAGGCAGGGGCAGGGACAGGGGCCTGCCAGGGAAGCGCTCAGCACAGCAGCCCTCTCATTAGTACTCCTTGGCCTCCTGCAGCTGGGCCAGGTACTCGGGCTCAGGAGGGTTGTCAGGGCAGGCCCAGCCATTGTTGGGGGGCCGCACAGAATGGTAGCGGCTCCAGTCCCCCTTACACATGATCCAGGGCATCTTGTCCAACTTAAAGTGCAGTTCAGGTGAGATTTGGCTGCTGATGAGGTGAGGTGCGCCAGCGCCCTTGCCCCGGGTCAGCAGCCGGTAGCTGGAGTCGTAGCAGCAGTGCTGGGCGCCCAGCGTTTTGCTGTCCGAGGACAGCAGGGAGCGCAGGCAGTAGCTTGCCGTGGGCTTGTAGATGTCCAGGCGCTCTCCCGGGCCACTGGCATCCCTCCACTGGACGCTGCGGCCAGAACGCCTGTCCTGCAAACTCATGATCTTGTGCGCAGCCTCCGGTGGGTATGTGCATGGGCAACTGGGCAGGTCCTGCAGCACCTGGCTCAGGTAATTGTCTAGGAAGTCGCTCTTGCAGTTCAGCCACTTCTCACAATAGTCCACACCTGCAGAGGGTAGGGAAGTGGGGGAAGTCGGGTCAGCCCCTTGCTGTGGGGGGTGGGACCAATGGATGGAGAGGAGGCCAGAGCCCCAGCTGGTGCAAAGGTGTGGCCAGGGAAGGCCTTAGGGGCCAGTACTGGGAGCACCCCAACCTGGCCTCCACTGCTGAGATAGGGGCTCCCACACAACACCAGGCAACCGGAAGCAAGAGGCCTTGGTTTAAAATAGATGCAGGCCCAGGGGCTGGAGGAGGGGCCAGATGGCCTCTGTCTGCTAAGGTGCTGTTCCTTTCAATGCTGGGTGGTAGGAAAGGTCCTAGGGAAGGAGCTGGGTGGTGAGAGCAGGAGGACGTTTAAACCAATTGGTAAGAAAATGTTTCAATACAGGGTGGGCAACAAGTAGGTTTGCACTTGTTCGTATGAAAAATAATACACTAATTAATAAATAACAATAATGGGTACTCACAACTGGAAATCTACGTTTGCCCCACCCTATATTTTACGCACTGGCCTGTTCTTGTTTTTAACTCTGTGTTTCTTAGACTATATGCCCTTGGGTGAGTCACTCAGTGGCTGCCCTCCCCCATCTCTCTGCCTTGGGAAATGTGGCTTCTGACCCCTTGAAACCATAAGCTGCTGTGGCACTGAGCAGGGGCCTCCTCTGCACAGGCAGGAAGAGGTGGGGGAAGTGGTATCCACAGCCTCCTGGCTCCTTGCAAGGGTCAGGTGAGACCGAGGACCCAGGTGCTGGGCATGCTGCTGGAGGGAGAAGTCCCAGAGTTCTGGACCCTGGTCCACTTCTGGCAGCACCCCCTTCCCAAAACCTGCCCAGGGATTTTCAAAGGATGACTCAGGAGTAGCCAGAATGTCCCCTTCCCATCCTGCTGCCAGGGAGACTATGCCCCACAGGATGGTCTCCAAGCCCTTCAGCTCCCATGGAGACCTTCCCAGCAGGAATATAAAGCGAGGGAGGCCAATGGGCCTGTCCAGGGGGTCACACACGCTAGGGTGCCCTTGCTGGGGAGGCTGACCTTCCTGTTGGAAAATGTACTCTCTGCCTCAATGGATGGAAGTGAGATTCCTGCCCATGAAATGCTGAGAGAGAGAGAGAGAGAGAGAGAGAGAGAGAGAGAGAGAGAGAGAGAGAGAGAGAGAAAGCCCTCCACTGACCTGAGTCCAGAAGATCCGTAGCATTGGGGGCCAGAAATGGCCACTCCTCACTGGGTAAGTCCAAGGGGTCCTTGTCCTTGGCGCCTTTGGGAAGAGAGGAGGAGGTCAGGCTGGTGGCGTCCCAAGGCACCTCTGTGTCCCCGATGGGGAAGCCCAGCCCTCACTAGGTGCTTGGTGCCCACAGCATCTGGGACAGCCCTGGGATGAGGCAGGACCACCATGTTTGTGAGCTCCCACATCCCTCTCCCAAGATCACCCCGGTGTAAGGCTCACATGCCCACATTCCCAGGGGACCAAGCGCAGTGTGTAAGCCTCTCCCTGTGCAGGAGCTGTGGCTCATCTCACCAGGACAGTGAGGCAGGTCGCAGTCCTTGGTCTGGGTGACAGTGCAGGCGAAGCCACAGGACCGGGTCCTCTGCTGGGTGCTATTGCCGCAGCTCCCGCTGCAAGGAGACCAGGGGCCCCACTTCTGCGGAGGCTCATCATCTGTGTCAAGGCAAGGAGCCGGGGGTGAGTGAGCACAGCCCGCAGGCTGCACTGGAGAATATTCACCTTTTGCTAAGTTTCTCAGGAGGATGCAACCCGTGGCAGGGCCCCAAGCCTAGCGCATGGAGCAGGGGCTAGATTTCAGCCCTCTCAGACCCCGTGTGCAGTGAACACCTGTGCAAATGCAGGAGGTGGCCCTACAGAGACAGCACAACCCCCAGCACATACTCTATGCCAACACAGCAACAAAGAGGAAACGGTATCTGGGCTGGAGGCCAACTGGCCATTGTCAAGGTGACCTTGAGCAAATCCCCCTCCATCTCTGAGCTGTAGTTTTTTTTTTTTTTTT
>PVJC01032436.1:0-19967 GCA_004026665.1 Murina feae
CAATCAAGAGACACAGTAAACAGGAGATATGTAAGGCTGCTGCCCAGGTGACATGGTACACTGTTTACAGCAAACTGTTCGTAATAAGAACATTTCCACTTATTTTTTAAATAAATAGCAAGTAAAATAACAATAAAAAAGTGTAGGTTAGCCCTAGCCAGTGCTGCCCTGTAATGATGGGTCTCAGGTTCGAGTCCCAGTCAAGCACATGTACCTGGGTTATGGGTTCAATCCTCAGCCCACGTCGGGGCACATGCAGGAGGTAACCTCTCCCACATCCATGTTCTTCTCTCCCTCTCTCTCTCCTTTTCCCTCCCTCCCTTCCACTCTCTCTGAAAAGCAATGGGAAAAAAATCCTCAGGTGAGGATTAACAACAAAATATGGAGTATGGTAAATACAGAAACCAGTAGCATGGTCATTCGTTATCATCGTCAAGTACTGTGCACTCTCTGTAATTGTAGGTCCTGTACTTTTACATGCCCAGGAGGGCAGTTGGTCTGTTTACCCCAGCGTCACCACACACACGTGAGCATTGCCCTGCTATATGACTTTACAATGGCTACAAGGCAATGAGAATTCTTCAGCCCCATGATAATCTTATGGGACCATCATCCTGTATGCAGTTCATCACTGACTTCAAGCACCACTATGGGGCACATGACTGTATATCTTAGAGAGAAGAGGGAGGGCCTGGTCACAAAGCCTTTATTTCTGCTGTGGGGAACACTTGCTCTGTGTGGGGCTTGTCTTCAAGTCTGCATGAGCAGGGGGAGATTTGATCATAAATGTCAACACCCAGCAGGCACAGCCCACCCAGAAGGTGGCAGGTCAGCTGGTTTTTTCTTCACGGGTTTGACTCAATCCTCTGGCGGCTCAGATATAACTTAAGTGCGATTAAACTTTAAAACAAGCTGCCAGGAGGACTGTGAAATTTTTATCCCTAAAATTAGGAGCAACAAACATTGGGCTCAGATGGTTTCTGGAGGCAAAGGTTTGGACTGGATTCGTGATTCCTAATTGCTGGCCCCTGTCCCAGGCCAGACCACCATGGGATCACCATTTCTCAGCAAACTGAGAGAAATGCGAGAGATACATCCTGTTTTTCCATAAGTTAAACATATTTCATTTTAATTATAGGTTGTATCTGTAATACAGCTTTCTTTGTTTGTAGCACTATATTGTCACTTGTAGCTGGAAATTAATTTTCCCATGCGTTAGCTTAGAAAAATAAGAAGTAAAATGGGGATGGAGAGAGACTTTGCCCGGGGCTATGGGTGCACAATGCAGTACGCAGATGATGTTTTATTGAGTTGTGCACTTGAAACCAGTATGGTTTGGTGAACCAATGTCATCCCAATAAATTCATTTAAAAAGAAGAAAAAGAAGAAGAAAACAGTTCTATATCAATTCCAA
Source organism: Murina feae (assembly GCA_004026665.1). NCBI lineage: Eukaryota > Metazoa > Chordata > Mammalia > Chiroptera > Vespertilionidae > Murina > Murina feae. The sequence goes on from PVJC01032436.1 coordinate 1,415, forward strand.
TTTATTTTTTTAAAAGTTTTAATGAAATCCAAAATCCTGTGGACCACTACTCTAAATAATCCTCATTCAACAAATATTCATTCAAATGCCTGTTAGTATGTCCCACAAAGGAAAAATAATGATTTTGTCCTTCTTGAGAATAAAAATAATAAAATCAACTAACATTCATTGCACAGGTCACCATGCTGTTTTATGTACATTACTAGAGGCCCGATGCACAAAATTTGTGCAAGAGGCTCAGCTCCCACTGCCACGGTGGCCGCCTCTACCTCAGCCCTCACTGCTGCGGCTTTGTCCGGAAGGTCATCCAGAAGGATGTCCAGAAGGATGTCTGGTCTAATTAGCATATTATGCTTTTATTATTATAGATATTATTTAATTCTTGCAACACTCCTCAAAGACCTCAGCCAAAAGCAGATGGTATGGGATGAGCTCCAGGTTACCTGGCTCAGGATCCCATAACTGATCTATGTTTTTGCCCTCCTAAGGAAACAAACTATTAATGGTATTACCAGGGCAGTGGCATGGTATCAGAGAAACACTTTAAACTTTTGAATATATTGCTTTTTCATGAAACCAAACCTTGAGTAGTGGGGTGGGTAGGCATGACAATAAACACACAAAAAAATGAGGCAGATGTCAGAAGCCTGAGTGAAATGTTGTGGCGTATGGAACACCCCCAGTCAATCAGCTGTCAGGTAATCAGAGATCACTTGTCCAGATGGCCTGATCCTCTTAGCTCAGTAACCCAATCACACCCCTCTGCATTACGGGTATCTGTTTTGGGCTCCATGATTCTGGGAGCACTTCTACATGTGCTGCAAGCACTAAACGAGGTGTGAACAGGAATTGACATCTAGCTAATGGTGATGGCTAATTATAGAATGGGAAAACTAATACTTTGGTTTTGATTGAGCTATTTTAACCTTAATTCTGAATTTAAAATCAAAGGTAGGAATGCGAGTATATGCCAAGTAACTTGGAACTGTAATCCAATGCTGTAGTCACTGAGCCCAAGGAAAGTTAGGTCATCATTTTGATGATATTTTGAACAGGTAGAGTGAGACACTGTCTGGAGAATTAAGTAATTTCTTGTTCTTTTTCTGCAAAAACAGGGGAGTGCTCAAAAAGTCGTTTTGACTTGGGCACACTAAGGGAGGTAAATCACCTTTAAGTTACCAGAGCTGAATCTAACCTTTGGGAGGGGCATGGGATGGAGGGCCCCTAGAAGGTATTCAGTTAACTGCTGCTATGGCTGAATTGCCCCTCCCTGCCAAATCATATGCTGAAGCCCTCATCCCTTGTATGTTAGAATTTGGAAATGGAGTCTTTGGGAAGTAATTAGGTTTGTTGAGATCAGGAGAGGGGCACCCTTGTGATGGCATGAGTGTCCTTATAAGAAGAGGAAGAGAGGCCCGAGCTCTCTCTCTACCATGTGAAAGAGGTGGCTTTCTGCAAGCCAGGAAGAAAGCCCTCACCAGAATCGAAAGCTGTTGGCACCCTTATCTCAAAGCTCCAAAACCACCCTATGTAATAAAAGGCTAATATGCAAATTGTCCCCTCAACCAGGAGTTCAACCTGGAGTTTGATCAGGGAGTGGGGCTGGCCAGCCAACTGCTACAGCCCCTCCCCCCAACCAGCCCCATCCCTGATTGCCCCTCATCACCATTGGGGGTGGGGCCGACCCGTACCTCCCACAGCCCCTCCCCCAGCAAGCCAGAACCCACCCATGCACGAATTCGTGCACCAGGCCGCTAGTGAGTAAATAAATCTCTATTGCTTAAGCCACCCAGCCTATGGCACTTATTACAGCAGCAGCAGAGCTAAGATTTCTGTCCTTAAGACCATGAGCAGATCACTCAATTGCAGTAAAATGATATGGTAACCAGCATTTTTTTGAGGTTTGAAAAGGAAAAGCAATCTGACCCCAAGGTACGTGAGTCTTTGGAGAGAAGAAGGAAGAACAGTCTGCATTCATAAGTACGCAGATTCTTGGCACTGTTCTCACCCAGGGCATGGAGAGCTGTGATTCCAGCAAGTCAAGCAAGGAGTGTCATCTCTGGCCATCCCTGGCACTGAGAGCCTGTCTGGTCCATCTCAGAAAGCAGAGTCAGGGCCAGTGATGGTCCAACCTGCTGTGATGGGTCAGCCTGTGGGCAAGCTCTCAGCAAAGCCTACAAAGTTGTAGTGCAAAGGAAGGGCAGTAATGCTGCCAGAGGGATTCCCAAGCTGTCCACAGCCATATTTGGGCCTCGTGTGTCCTGTGTAGCCTGCAGCCTAGACAATTCAGAGGGAGGGGAACACTCAAAAAGGAGAGAAAGAACAGATTGGCATAGGGAGTCCTAAGCTGATATATATATCCTATATTATAAAAGGCCAGGGGCATCACAAATGAAATGACCAGAGACCAGACCACCATGGTCCCTTGCGGGCTGGCCCCACCCCAAAGCAAGCAGTTAGGGGCAATCAGGCAGGCAAACAGAGTGGTTAGGGGTGATTAGGTAGGCAGGCAAGTGGTTAAGGGTGATCAGGTAGGCAGGTCAGTGGTTAGAGGAGGTCAGGTAGGCAGACAGCCCCTTGCTGGGCTGCCCCCCACCCCAAGCAAGCAGTTAGGGGCAATCAAGCAGGCAGGCAGAGTGGTTAGGGGTAATCAGGTAGGCAGACTGGCGGTTAGGGATGATTAGGTAGGCAGGCAAGTGGTTAGGGGCGATCAGATAGGCAGACAGCCCCTCACAAGACTGGCTCCACCCCCCAGGAAAAAAAGAGGGAGGCCCAGGTCGGTCAAGCTATTATATCCCAGCCTAGCACCTGCAAAGGAAGGCCACCAGTGGCAGGGGAGGGAGGACAATGCTGCACAGATGGCAAGCAGTGGCAATGGCAGGGGTGGGGCCAGCTGCCTACTGCCAGGGCAAAGAAAACCCTGATAGGCCTTGATCTCAGGCCAGGCATAGGGATCCTACTTGAGGGTTCCTGGATTATGAGAGAGTGCAGGCTGGGCTGAGGGACCCCCCCCCCCCACCAAGTGCAGGAATTTTCATGCACCGGACCTCTAACACACACACACACTATACACACACACACACACTCAGTGTGTATATATATATATATATACTGAGTGGCCAGATTATGATGACCACCCCATCAGTACTTCATTGGACCACCTTTTGCCTTCAATACTGCGGCGATTCTTCTTGGCACTGACTCCACAAGATGTTGAAAGGTGATGCGAGGAATCTGACGCCATGCCTGATGAATAGCACTGTCCAGTTCTGTGAGATCTGATGGTTGTGGAACCAGCTGCCTGATGGCTCTTCTAACTTTGTCCCACAAATGCTCAATTGGATTGAGATCTGGTGATTGTGGGGGCCACCTAAGCAAGGTAAAGTCTCCCTCATGTTCTTGAAACCACTCCTACACAATGTGAGCACTGTGGCATGGAGCATTGTCTTGTTGGAAGAAGCCATCTCCATTGGGATATGCCATCAACATGACAGGATGAACTTGATCAGCAACAATACATAGATACGTTGTGCTATTCAGACGTGTATCATGATCTGGCCCTCTAGCAACTTCAGCAGAAAATTATAGCTAATTTGCCTACAACGTCAGGTGGTCATAATAATCTGGCCACTCAGTGTGTGTGTGTGTGTGTGTGTGTGTGTGTGTGTGTGTAATTGATCTCAGAGAGACATAGAAACATCAATGATGAGAGAGAATCATTGGTCGGTTGCCTCTTACATGCCCCTTACTGGGTATTAAGCCTGCAATCCAGGCATGAACCCTGACTGGGAATCAAACCGTGACCTCCTGGATCGATGCTCAACCACTGAGCCACACTGGCTGGGCTGGTTTGCATTTTTTAATTGGAGAAATAGAGAAGATATGTACCTATATTTGTACCCTTCACTTGAGTTCTTATAATAGTCAGAAGAAAAAATGTCTTCTTTTTTGTAGGAAAATCATCAACTCTGCATTTTGGAAAACGTCTTAGAGCCAGTTTTGTATAGTGCTTAAGAGCGCAAGCCTGGTACCTTGTCACCTGGGTTGGAGCCCCAGTCCTTCCAAGTTACCAGCTGTAACCTTAAGCAAATTCCTTTATCTCCATGTGTCTCATCTGTTAAATGGATTCGATAATGCCTTCCTTCAGGAGTTATGGTATTAAGCGTAAAGTATTTACAACTGTACCTTGTTCAAAGTAATTCTTCTTGTCAGTTCCAAACCTGATATTTTACAAACCAGATCACCAAGACTCAGAGGTAAAGTCTGCAGTCACAAAGCACTTTGGCGTCGTTACTATTTAGTAACAAGTTGGGGTGAGCAACTGGCTCCATATTCTATCTTGATTTTAGCATTGACTGTCCCACATTCTAGACAAACGGGGACAACTGGTCACTCTACAGTGATGAGGATAAAGTCACATGAAGGGAATCAGCTGAATGAGGCCACAACTATAGAGGAGATTTCCTCCTGGAAGGGAGCTATGTTGCTACTGAAGCTATAACTCCAAACACAGGCGCCTGGTGTGAGACTCAGAGCAGTTACAAAAGCATCTGTCAGGTTGTGTGTGACCATATAAAGCAGAGGTTCTCCAGCAATGTGTCAGTGTGGCGGTCGGCATTTTTCAGACAGGCTTTCTGTCCCCAGGGGAATTTCAGCCCAGCAGATGTGGTCTGATCTCATAAGCTGAAGGTCTGTCCTGACATTTACAGAATGGAGTTCTAAATAATAATTTAAGATTGCATTTGTTGAGCATTTATCTCAAAGGAGCTCGGTGTGCTTGGCAGTCATGATTTAATTAATCCGCACACTGCCTCTGTGTGACACAGAGCAGGCAGGTGTAATTATCTCTGGTTTGCAGATTATATGACTTGGAGGTACGCCTGGTTATAAGGTGCCTTGGAAAAAGATGCTCCACGCTGATAATGGGTTTGGTTTGGTTCCCATTCTTTCCAGTGAGCCGTAGGCTTGATGTGACTCTAGGGAACCCTAAATGAACATTATAAACAATGCACTCCATAGCGCTAGTCCATCTGTCTCTGCTTGTCAGACGATATATCTGGTCATCCTATTGAACAGCCTGTGCCCAACAGGCAGAAAACTGAGCCACGACACCATCATCAGGCCAAGCCTCCAGAGGTCAGTCACTGCTCAGTCCACTCCCTGCACAAAAAATGTGTACGCTATGCCTTTGTGTGTCGACTGTGAGATCTTTACTAATTGACTAAACAGTGGAGTAATATTTGAGACATGCCATCCCATTCAGCCCACACCCCTCGCCTCCGGCACAGTTAAGTCCAAACAGGAAGAGGATAAATGAAAATAAGAATTGATTTCCCATCAGAAGAGATGGGCTGATAAAGGTGGTGCTAAGAATAACAAAGTGACATTAACAGTCAGCATGCACTGAATTCTTAAAGCGCACCAAGTCCCTTCTAAGCATTTTATATGTAGCACTGCTTTGGGCTGAATGTTTGTGTCCCGTAAAATTCATTCACTGAAACTTAATTCCCGTTGTGACAGTTTTAAGTGCCGGGGCATTTGGGAGGTGAGTGGGATGAATGCCATACAAAAGAGGCCGAGAGAGCTCCTTTACCCCTTCTGCCAGGGGACACTTCAAGGTGAACTGTCATCTGTGAACAGGAAGTGGGCTATCACCGAACAGGAATCTGGCAATGCCTTCATCTTGGGCTTCTCAGTCTTCAGAACTGTGAGAGGCAAATGATGTTTAAGCCTCTCAGTCTAAGGTATCTTTGTTATAGCAGGAGTTAATTTTTCAGAGAAGAAAACTGAGGCACAGAGAACTTAAATATTTTACCAATAATTACACAACTAACAAATGTCAGAAACAGGATTTGAATCCAGGCAAGTTGCTTTCAGAGACCTTATACTTAACCACTATGCTATAGGGAATGCAAGGATCAAACACTTAAAACATAACATCCTGTTTATTAAGTGAAACTTCCATCCTGCCTAAATGATAAACCCAGTGGTTGCTTGTCTTTTGGCCAATCCTCCTATCCTCTGCTTGAGGGTGAGACTGATGAGGAGAAAGTTGCATTGAACCAACCTGGGACCAGGAAGGCTTTTCTTGGTTTAACTCGTTTCCTAAACATGCCATTCAGGTGAATCAGAAATAAACATAATTATAAGCTCTTCATTTATTGAAATTACAGCCACAGCACCTCAGTTGGTCCATTGTGCAAGTCGAGGGAAGGTAGGATGGGAGGAAGCCCAGAGATGAAGAAAGGCCTTGGAGACAAAGCAGAAGGGGAGAGGCTGTTCCGTTTTGGAGCGTTTCTCTGGTCCAAGGCGCACTCCAGGGTCAGGTGCCAGTGAGCATTTGTGGCCATGGAAACAGGGCCTCATGAGCACAGAGCATTTGCAGAATGAGAAGTGCAAAGACAAAAGCTAGTTTTATGACAGTCCTAAAACACTGAAGGATGACATCGTGGGTAAGGTCTTCAATCACGTCCCATAGGCAAGTGCAATCAGTAGCTGCTTTTGTGAAACTTTGGAAGCTGCCACCAAGTCTTTGGGAGTGAAAACAACTCAGCATAACCTGTTTGTTTTTAGAACGCAATAGTCTCACCTGCCAATTTGGACATTACTTTTGCGCAGTCAAAAGAATATGGGGGTCAGCAACCCACAACTCATTTCTGCCTTTTCCTATCTCAGATTCACTGAGTGATGCTCCCCCCTACACATGTATTCTGTCCAGTCTCCCCATTCCCAGAGGGCTGAGGCAGAATGCAGCTAAGTAGCATAAACACGAACCTTGCCCTTACCACAAATCTCGCCCTGGACGCCCGGTCCTCCTTGGTCCCTGAGTCAGAGCCCCCCATCTTCTGGGCCAGACTGCCCAGCCTCCCGTATATGGTAAGACTGGATCCCCGTGGAGGCCAGCAATACCTCTGGGATCCTGGGAACCTCAGCATTCCCAAGGCTTGGAGGTAAGCACTCATACAGCACTCATTTCTATGTGTCAGGCACTGTTGTAGGAACTGGGGACAGTGTAATGAACCAAGATGAACCAAGTCCCTGCATCTTGTGGGAGAAAGAAAAGGGCAATAAATAAGTGAAAAATAAACACTTAACTTCAGGAAGTGAAGACTGCTCTGAAGAAATGTCAAGCAGGATAAAAGGATAGAGAGCAAGGGAGATTGTAACGGGGAGTTGGAGTTTTGCTTCAAGCCCCAAATGGAAGTTTGGGGCCATGTCACCTGAGAAGAAATGTCACCCGACCCTCCCTTGCCCAGGCCCCAACCACAACTCAGGACTGACCAGTGCAAAACGAATGTCAGGCCCCTTGTTAAAAAATGATTAAGAGTTTGGAGACCAGGAAAGTAGAGCATTAAACCACATCCAGGGCTCTGCACACCTGCACAGCTGCTGGCCTGTGACGCCGCCCTGCCACACCTTCAGACTACTGTCCCTGTTCCCCCCAGAAGGTTCCTTTCCCCCGTCAGGTTGCCATTCTGCTTTACTGCAGCCAGAGCCCTTCTTGTTTGCCTCTGTATGGCTGGGCCTTGCTTATCCCCTGAACCCCAAGCCTGCACCCCCACTGCCCTCTCCCACCCAGCCCCCAAGCTCATCAGCTGGCCACCAGGCCTGCTCCCAGCCCCTGTTCTGCCATGAGGTCCTGATGAGCCTTTCTCGCTCCCATTGGCTCCTCTCAGTATCCATGCTCCATTCTTACCTGCTCAGTCTTGCTACCAGTAACAGGATTAGATCAAAGTACAAAATTAATGTTGCTATTTGGCCTTGGGTTCAGAACCTCTGGGTATAGTCCTTAAGCATCCCTTAAGGAGAATGCTCCGAGGACGGCCCACAAGGAGAACGTGGCTGTGAGGAGAGCCAGCCTGTCAGTCTCCGCAGCATGGACCACTCAATAATCAGGATGTAGCTGTCATGAGGATGCTGGATGGGAGTACGTGGTGGTTCTTTAAACCGCATGCAAAGGCATTTCAGAGCCCAGGTTTAAATGCCATGCTCTTCCTGTCTCTGCTGCTGCTACTGCACCAGATGAAGGGGAAGATATAACTGAATTTGTGTTTGTTGAATCAGCATCTGTGACAAGAGAGATAACAAATGTAAGTGAGAAAGGAAAGGGAATGGATCTTACAAATAGGAAGCAGCATCACTTTTTTTTTTCTGGGGATGGAACCTGGAGCTGAGTCACATGGAGGCCTTTCTTGAAAGCCTAGGTAAGCCTCTTTAGTGCACAGGAATGAGGAGATAGGGTTCCTGGCTGGGACTCATTATTGCATGTGCAGGGAGAAGGAAATTGATCTGGCTCAGTAATGGAGGGGACTAAAATGTGCTTTCAGAGCTGTGTGGGCTCTTTTTATTATTTTCTACTAGGGGCCCAGTGCATGAATTCATGCACCTTGAAAGAAACTGTGCCAGGAGGTACTGGTGGGCATAGAAGCAATCTCAGCCCATCCTCCATGCCCCTGCCTAGCCCCTCCCACCATGGACCCTGGTCCCCTGTCTACCAGCAACCTCGCTCTGCCACTGCTGCTCTCACACACTGAGGACACCAGCCCCACTCAAACCTGCTGACACCACCAGCCCCACTTATATCCACTGATGGTGTGGAGCAATTGATGCTGGCACCCGCAGTGGGTACAAGCAGCAGATGCTGCCCCGATCGCCCCTCAGGAGCAGGGGTAAGTGGAGAAGCCCTCAGGGTTGATCGGGGCTGGCAGCCACTGCTCGCATCCACTGATGGTGCTGAATGATCAGAGCCAGTGCCAGGCGCTGGCAGCAGGTGTGAGCACCTGGCAGGACCACAGTGTGCATGAGCAAAGATTTTTCCGTAACCATCGGAGGCTCACCCTGATGACAGCAACTAGTGCCCTGTCTTGATCTGGCACCCCTTCTCACCTACTCCGCCATCCTGACATAGCCAATGCCCATGTTCCACACTTTGCCACTTGCTGCCAAAGCCTGCCATGTTCCGCGTGTGCCCCCTGGTGGTCAGTGAATGTCACAGCAACTCGTTGTTCAATTGTTCTGTTGTTCCTCCATTCAGTCTATTTGCATATTAGCCTTTTATTACATAGGACTAGGGGCCCGGTGCACAAAAATTTGTGCACTAGTGGGGTGGGGGTCCCTCAGCCCGGCCTGTGCCCTCTTGCAGTCTGGGACACCTTGGGGGGGGGATGTCCACCTACTGGCATGCCTGGCCAGCCTGGGTGAGGGGCTGAGGGCCATTTTCAGGCTGCCCACAGCCCCTTCAGGGATTGTGCACTGGGGGGTGGGAGGGCTGGTGAGTGCAGGCCTGGATGTTTCCCACCAGAGGGCCCATGATTGCACACGCCTGGTGGGCCCCCACCGCTGAGGGGACACACCTGGTGCAGAGCTGGGTGGTGAGCCAGGGGTGGACACTGGTGCCGGATCCCTTGGTGGGGCCCTGCTGCTGAGCAAACACACCCGGAGTGGAGCCAGGCAGCGGACTGGCTTCGGATTCTCTGCACTGTGCAGCAGATGCTCCCGCATGCTCTGGGGAGGCCCCCCAGGGGGCGGAGCCAGGCAGTGGAACCCAGATGGGCGCTCCTGGACACCCCAAGGAGTCCCCTGGGGGGCAGAGCCAAACAGTGGACCCAGGATGGCTGCTCCTGCACGCCCCATGGAGGACCCATTCTTCTGCACACCTGGTGGAGGCCCCCGGGGGGCGCAGAGCCAGGCAGTGGACCCCAGACGGGTGCTCCTGGATGCCCTGAGGAGGCTCCAGGCTGGACCCTCCCACCCCCGACTAAGCTGACACACCTGGCACAGCTATGCCGGCCTCGGAAGCTCCCAGTGCAGAGCCGCCCTGCCAGCCTCCATCTTGTCTGGGTTAATTTGCTTACAGCCACTCTGATTGGCTGGTGGGCATGGCCATGAGCAGAGGCTCAGCCAGCCTAGACAGGCAGTTGCAACAGAAGGCTCCGGTTTGCTCTAGCTCCATGGCTGCCAGCCTCCATCTTGGCAGGGGTAATTTGCATACAGCCGCTCTGGTAGGCCGGGAGGCGTGGCTTGGCTGATGGGCGTGGCTTAGGTGTATCAGGTAATGGTCAATTTGCATATTGCTCTTTTATTATATTAGATGGCAATGGTAAGGGATAGATTAACCTGGTTCCATCTTCCCACCACATACAAACTGTGAAAAAAAAAATTTATTAATTTTATGAGTCTATACAACTTAAGCATATTCACATAATATGAGCCAAAAAAAAAAAAAATGAAAGCAGGCAGTAGATTCCTTCTGAGAAGAAACTGTCAGCTAAGACATGGTTTCACTCATAAAATGAAATAAGATCCCATGGAGAATTCAAACTTACAACTATGGCATTGATTCTAGAGCAGCAGAAGCGGAATTGCAGGGTCTGGCCTGGCTGTGTGTGTGTGGCAGGGGGGGAGGGAGCGGCCGTGGGGAGGTTTCTTTAATGCCCACATGACCTCATGTCCTTACTCTTACTCTATATTATCTCCTCCCAATTCTCCTGTTTTATTTTGCTTTATTTTGTTTTCTTTATCTTGACCCACTTCTAGCTATGGTGTCTTTGATCTTGAAACTCTATTTAAGTGCCCACTTCTAGCTTTACACCCCTTTCTGGCAGATAAGAGTCCCTTGGGCTTCAGCCCTGATTCTGCACTCACTTGGCCGGATCCTCTGCAGCCTCCACATCCATCAATCTCTGGAGCTGAGCACACACAGGCCACCAGGGCAGTGGACTTCCATCAGTCCTGAGCCTCAGGGAAGAGTGAAGATGGTAAGTATATACAAGGGAGTCACTTTCACCAAGATGCTAAAATTATGAACATTGTGAAGGTTGAGGCATAAGGAAAAACTACATTCTTGTTCTAACCAGCCTGGGAACTTAAATGTTTTTTGGACTTTCCGGTCCTGCATCAAAGCCTAGATATACATCTGGACCTCCAGATGACCCTCTGGTGGCCCCCTCAAGGACTCACTTACACACCCACCTGGCCTCTATTATCCAAATCATCGGACTGGACCAGACCTCCTGGCGCCCATCTCCCAGACTACCTGGCATCTGTCATCCTGCTGCCTGTCTTCTGACCGATAACCATCCTGGATCAATCCTGCGGAACTGATAATTCCCAAGAATGTATCTTTTATTATCAGATCTTTTATCTTTTACTTCTTTGAAACACTTCCAGATTTTGGCTGAGCTGCATTTCCAGTTTGAAAACTCTAAGGCCTTGTAAAAGTCTTTAGCATTTATTTCTTGAAAAGCCTCCCAACTCCTTTTGAGTTCGCTGGACAGCCTGCAAATACCTCCATCCCTTTCCCCCGGACTCCATGGTACTTTGTGGCTTTCCCCCACCTCAGTTTCAGCTGGGGCCAAACACACATGGGTCATGGCTAAGCATCATTGAACAAAAGCAGGCAATTATTTTCCACTCTCCTTTCTCCGCATAGTTTTGTTAAATAATAATTTTTTAATTAAGATTGGATCTTATGAAAAATATATATATACTAGTAAAAGTACTTTGATATTGTAAAGTGCTGTCCTAAGATTAGCTATTGTGTTCAATCTGAAGGAAACTTTCTGTAATGGCAAATAGAAATAAAGCTTTCACAAGGGACATATCTATTTATTTTTAAAACAGTTTTGTTAAAAATATGTTTTTATTGATTTTAGAGAGAGAGGAAGGGAGCAGGAGAAAGAGAAAAACATGGCCTGCACACACCCTGACCGGGCACCAAACCTGCACCCTGGGTATGTGCCCTCACTGGGAATTGAACTCACCACCTTTTGGTTTGTGGAGACAATGCTTCAACCAACTGAGCCACACCCACCAGGGCAGGGACATGTCTATTTCCTTTAGTTTTTCAAAAACATTCTTAAAATTAAAACACCATTTAATATTTGAAAATTTCCCTTTTCCTTACCCATCTTTTTAATCATATTGATCTTAAAGAATTCCATTCAGAGTACATGCCTATTGTATGGAATTGTAAATTAGTTAGCAAGCATCTGCAATGATCCCTGACAGACAAAGCTATATGCCCAACAGAATGGTTCAGCCTCTGGTAAGACCTCCTTAAGTTAATTTCTACCAGAGATTTTTGTTAGACCCGAAGCAGGCTCTGACATAGGGTTCCCAGGACATGGAGGTAGAGAAACACACCCGTGGCTCTTTAAAGATATTTACCCCATACTCTGTTTCAATGATTTAACCATAAAAGTTTTCCCAAATTGCTTTTGCTTATTTTGTCTTTATTGATCCAATGGGATACAAGATAGCAACATAAGATTTAATTCTAAATCAAGGTTTTATAAGCTCTTTAGTGGTGGCATTAATTTGAAATGAGCTTATTTCAACTAAAATGTGTTATACTGCATCCATGTTATAGTCAATAACACATTTGTTTGTTCAGCTTCTCCATGTTTGTTCACCACTTTGTTAGCCTCTAATAAGGACCTTGGTGAGGTCTGAATAGAACAAATGGGAAGATATTTGGGAGTGCAATAAAGCGAATCTGTTGTTTTTGTAAGAATGCAGTAAGAATTATGTTAAGAAGATATTCATAGCTTTACAAGCACTATATGTGTTAACAGCTAGAGATATTGTCAATATAATAGTTAAGTCAAAGAGTGCATTTAAAATTAGGTCCACTCAGCATTCACAGTTGGTGTTATGCTACCTTTGTATTTAACATAAGATTTTTCATGTCACACTTAACCCTGATACAAAAATTTTAAAGTACATGTTTCTAAGAAAAAGTCCACCAGACTTAATAGTAATTCTCAACACTAATTGCACATTAGAATCAACTGGGGAGCTTTTAAAACTGTAAATGCCGAGGCTCCATCTAAGACCAGTTCTGAACCTCTAAATCACAGTTCTCAAAGTGCAGTCCCTGAATCAGGAACTTCAGCATTGTCTACAACCTTGTTAGAAATTCAAATTTCCAGGCCCAGCCTAAACCTACCTACCGAACCAAGACACTGGGGGTGAGGATTAGCTTGGGGCACAGCCATCTGTGGGATTATAATGCTGAAGCTCAAGAACTACTGCTTCAGGTACCAACATTTGTATTTTTTTTTAATGAATAATAAAGAACAATTATAACCTGATGAACAGAAAGATAGATACAGAGGCAAAGAAGCATGGAACAGACTGTGAAATTACAGTGGGAAGGCTGGGGAGTGTTCGGGGGAGCGGGGGTGGTGGGGAGGTAAGAGATCAACTGAAGGACTTGTGTGCATACATATAAGCATAACCAGTGGACACAAGACACTGGGGAGGGGGGTGGGGGAAGGCATGTGCCTGCGAGGTAGGGGAGGCGGGGGGAAGGTCAATGGGCGAAAATAAAAAAGGAGACGTATGTAATACTAACTGTAATATTTTAAACAATAAAATAAAATTAAAAAGAAAAAAAGCTTCCAGAGATTTAAATATGCATCCAGGGATAGTAGCGCAACATGACTTCAGAGGCATAAAAAATTGCTGGAATAGAAAAACAGATAAAACTTCTAGTTATAGGGAGCTGCTTCCTATACCCCAAATGTACCTCTGTGAAGAAAATCAGTCTAAGTGTAGCTGGCTGAGGTCATGCTTGCTGACTGCAGTAGATGTGGCCACCTCCCTGGATGGGACATTACCCATGGCCCCGCTCCTCACACCTGCTCTTCCCAGTCAGGATGCAGGTGATGGCAGGAGGAATGACTTGCTGGGGGACCCAGGCTCAACTGCAGGGTCAGAGATATGAAAGCCCTGCCTGGAGAGAGAGTATTTTGAACCATGAGGTTGAATTTGGGATTTCTGGTACATAATAGTATTTATGAACTTTTACCTAACAAGCTTCACTGAAATAAATATTCCAAGTGATTGTCTCTAAGAACATCCAGATAAATGCATAATTATGACAAATCAATAAATGCTTCCCCTTCATCAAGCACTTAGAGTGAATACAATAAATCATTTTGAAGGATTATTTCAAAACTCTCCTTAAGAGTGGCTCTTTAAGAGGCTGTTAATAGACATGTGGAAAAATACTGATTTGAGTCAATTGTATAGTTTAAGTTGTCTACAATTAAGTCTCTTACTAAAATCTTGGTAATTAAATGTATTAAAACAAAAGATCTATATAATCTTCCCTATAGTTCAGATATATATATATATATATATATATATATATATATATATATATATATATTTTAAAAGAGTAATATTGAAATTGACCATTTCTATGGGATGCCTAAGCCACGCCCAACAGCCAATCAGAGTGGCTGTATGCAAATTAACCCAGCCAAGATGAAGGCTGGCAGTCACCGAGCTAGAGTAAACAAGAGGCTTCCATTGCACCAGGAATAAACTGTCTGCCTAGGCCGGCTGGGCGTCTACTAAGGCAACATTCTTTCAATTATAGAAGCCATGGACCTGCAGCCAATAGGAGGCTTCATTACCTGCCTAGGCCTGGCTTAAAAAAACAGTGTATCAATTATAGAAGATAAATAAACCCTAGAAACCTGCTTCCAGCCAGCCTTGCTGGGACGTTGGGTCAATGGAAGCCGTGGGCAGCCTGAAAGCCTGAAAACAGCCCTCAGCCCATCACCCAGGCTGGCCAGGCACCCCAGTAGAAACTGGAACACTGAAGGGACTGTGGGCAGCCTGAAAACTCCCCTCAGGTCCTCACCTAGGCTGCCCAGGCACCCCAGTAGGGACCCAAAATCTGAAGGGGCTATGGGCAGCCTGAAAATGGCCCTCAGCCCTTCACCCAGGCTGGCCACACCCCCATGGGGTGAGGGTCCACATTGGGGGGCTTGGTCAGCCTGCAAACAGCCATCAGCCCCTCACCCAGGCTGACCAGGCACGCCAGCAGGTGGACATCTCCAGAGGGGTCTCAGACTGTGAGAGGACACAGGCTGGGCTGAGGGACCTCCTGAGATTGCACAAATTTTTGTGCACTGGGCCCCTCATATATATATATTTGTGCACAGAGGGGGGTGGTCCCTTGGCCTGGCCTGCATGCTCTTGCAATCTGGGACCCTTCAGGGTATGTCCAACTACCAGTTTAGGCCTGATCCCACAGGGGTCTCTGCAGGATTGGGCCTAAACTGGCAGTCAGACATCCTTCTTGCAATCCTGAGCTGCCAGCTCCTAACTGCTTCCCTGCCTGCCTGCCTGATTGCCACTAACCACTTCTGCCTTGGCCCCCCTGCCACCATGGCTTTATCCAAAAGGATATCTAGAATGACATCAGAAAGGTCATTTGGCTGTCTGGTCTAATTAGCATATTACACTTTTATTATATATATAATAATGTCACCAAATAATGTCCTAGATGTCACCAAAATTGTCTTTTTACATTATTTACTACTAGGGGCCTAGTAAACAAAAATCTGTGCACTCGGGAGGTCCCTCATCCTGGCCTGTGCCCTCTCGCAGTCTAGGACCCCTCTGGGGTTGTCCACCTGCTGGCATGCCTGGCCAGCCTGGGTGAGGGACTAATGGCTGTTTGCAGGCTGGCCAAGCCCCCCAGTGGGGTCCCTCACCCCATTGGGGTGTGGCCAGCATGGGTGATGGGCTGGAGGGCGTTTTCAGGCTTTCAGGCTGCCCACAGCTCCCATTGACCCAATGTCCCAGCAAGGCTGGCTAGAAGCAGGTTTCTGGGGTTTATTTATCTTCTATAATTGATACACTGTTTCTTTAAGCCTAGGCCTAGGCAGACAGCGAAGCCTCCTGTCTGCTTCAGCTGTGGTTTCTATAATTGAGACAATGTTGCAAATATGTTGTTGCCTGGAGCACAGAGGGGCCCAGCCAGTGTGCAAACAGTTTTACTCCTGTTGCAAGGGAAGCTGCCTGTTTATTCCAGGTTCGTGAGTGCTGGCCTCCATCTTGGCTGGGTTAATTTGCATACAGCCATTCTGGTTGGCTGGTGGGCGTGGCTTAGGCATCCCAAAGAAATGGTCAATTTCAATATTACTGTTTTATTAGATTAGATTTTTAAGCTTACCTTTGGCAGGCACTTTAGGGTTAAACAATTTTATTGAAATTACTTCCTTCAGAAAGAAAGAAAGCCTTATATTTACACCAATAAAGATGTTTTAAGAATTATTTAAAATAGAATTACCTCAAAAAAGTAAGAAAAAACATATTAGCTTTAAAGTTAAGAGATAAAAAGCCTCCTAAACTGAAACCTCATTTGTCTTCAACCAGAAGGCCGCCTCCTGCCTCGTACTCTCATTGCATGTTGAGATTTTATTTAGTGCTATTTTTAATTCTACTTTCTGTCTGAAAAAGATGTCATCTGATGCTTGACTCATCCCTACTCTGTCCTTCTCTAAACACTTCAAGTGACACGGAACCCACCTCCTCCTGACACATAGGATGCATCTCATTTCTGTTTTGAAGGTTAGAAAATGACTTATTCATACTGACCATTTATCCCTTTCTCTAGTGCCTGTCTCTGCCTGGCTTCTGGCCCCTTGTTCCATGGACTGTGGCTAATCCCCCCACAAATACACTAACCCTTCACATATTTGAAAATTATAACCAAGATAAAAATTTCCTGAGATCAATGTAAAGAATTCCACTGGGACCTGAAAAATAAGTGGCATAAGCACAAGATCAGAATGTCATCAGTCCATGGTCCACACGTTTTAGCTGCAATTTACCGAAGAGGAAGTTGATGCTGAAAACCACAAGGGAACCCCGAGCTCACAAGGCCAGGTTGGTGCTGGTGAGACTGTGGCCTAAACCCAGACAATGTCGTTCAAAGTTCTGTTCTCTTTCCACCTGACCACGATGCCACCTCTATTCTGTCATTACCGTCCTTTAGCGTTTCCTATTGCTACCCAGTTTATTGTCTTCCCAGGACAGCACTTTCTATATGAACTGTTTGCCTGCTTCCTTTGCCGTTCCTACTGGAATGTGATTTTCCCCTCAATGGTGGAAATCATGCCTTTAATGTAGTCTAACATTTCCCATGCCGTCGCCCACATTGAGATGTGCAAGAAGTATTTATTGATGTGAAATGGAAAATCAAATATCTTTATTTTGACAATTTACTGTCTACAGAAGCAGCAACAGGAAAAATAAAATTATCTCAATCTAGAAATATAAATTGCTTTTCTAACGTGGTCTTACATTATACATAGTTGCTAGGACCAAAGATATGTCTTAGTTAAAAATTTGGATTACATATATTTTTCTCCTAAAGATACAAATGCCTTAAGTACACACTAACAAATGGCTAAATACTTCATGTTTTTCCACTTCTTTGATTTCCCTATCAGTATCTTTGCTTCCAATCTTTCTGTCCTCCAGATCTGTCCATAAATTTTTTCTACACTACTCTTCCTACATAATAAAAAGAGTCTCCTGACCTTCAGAGTCAATTGCATACTCGTTGTCACGGGTCAGGAATGCATGATCTGCTCATTTATCACACTCTGCTCCCCAGGCAGGCAGCACGCACACCCAGCCAGCTGAATGCATGTCCCACTCCGAGTCCCTGCTGGGTTCTCCTGTGCTCTGCTTCCCATATTCCCCTCACTGTCTTATTAAACTCTGGAATGCTAGTGGTTCCTTCCATAGTAAGATGTAAGGATAAAACATGGTTCATTCTGACAGTAATGACTTGAAGAACATATGTGTTGTATTCAAGGCCATGGTTTATATTTGTTTTTGGAAATCACTCTTTTGAGTTGATTAGCTTTATTTATTTTTGCTTCTCTTCCAAACTATTTTTAAATTTTCCAAAGGACAAGCTACAAATAATAGACTAATCTAGTTCTAATATGACTATAAATCCTGAAAAGAACACCTGAAATAATTCCTGGTTATCCCTTACATAAAGAGAGTACTGGCAAAGGATCTGTCATTGTGCTTTAAGTTGACCTGTGGTGGCTGGATGTGATGGTTAATTTTATGGGTTAACTTAACTGGGGTAAGGGGTGCCCAAATAGCTGGTAAAACATTTCTGGGAATACCTAGGAGGGTGTTTCTGGAAGAGTTTAGCATTTGAATTAATAGACTGAGTCAAAGAAGATCACCCTCCCCAGTGAACTGAGGGCTTGAAAAGAACAAAAAGGCGAAGGGAGGGTGGATTTGCTCTTTACTTGAGGTGGGATAGCCATCTTCCCCTGCCCTCAGACACCTATGCCCCTGCTTCTCAGATCTTTGGATTTTGACTGAGACTTACACCATTGGTGCCTTAATTCTTGGGGCTTTGGACTCAGAGTTACATATGGGCTCCCCTGAATTATGTCACTGACTTCCCTGGGTCTCCACTTTGCAGAGGATAGATCCTGGGACTGAGTGGCCTCCATAATTATATGAGCCAATCCCTGTAATGAATCTCTCTCTCTCTCTCTCTCTCTCTCTCTCTATATATATATATATATATATATATATATAGATAGATAGATAGATATGTAGATATGTAGATATGTAGATATGTAGATATATAGATATATAGATATATAGATATATAGATATGTAGATATGTAGATATGTAGATATATAGATATATAGATATATAGATATATAGATATATAGATATATAGATATATAGATATATAGATATATA
>PVJC01032437.1:0-19948 GCA_004026665.1 Murina feae
AAGTCCAGGAGGCACAGAGAACTCCAAACAAAAGGAATCCAAGGAGGAACACACCAAGACACATCATAATTAAAATGCCAAGAGCAAAAGACAAAGAGAGAGTCTTAAAAGCAGCAAGAGAAAAACAGTTAATCACCTACAAGGGAGTACCCATACGACTGTCAGCTGATTTCTCAACAGAAACCATGCAGGCCAGAAGTGAGTGGCAAGAAATATTCAAAGTGATGAATAGCAAGAACCTACAACCAAGATTACTCTATCCAGCAAAGCTATCATGTAAAATTGATGGTAAGATAAAGAGCTTCACAGACAAGGAAAAACTAAAGGAGTTCATCACCACCAACCCAGGATTATTTGAAATGTTGAAGGGCATTCTTTGAGAAGAGGAAAAAGAAGAAACAGGTAAAGATAAAAACTATGAATAACAAAGGGACAACAAATACCTATCAATCAGGGAATATAACAATGAAGTCAATAGAAATATCTGATGAACAGAATAAACTGGTGAATAGAATAGAAGTAAGGGCATAGAAAGGGAATGGACTGACAATTTTCAGGGGGAAGGGGGTGTGACGGGTATGGGAAGAGACTGGACAAAAATCTTACATCTATGGACGAAGACAGTGGTGGGGTTAAGGGCACAGGGGCGAGGGGGGAACCAGGTGGAGGGGAGCTATGAGGGTTTAAAAAAAAAGGAACATCTGTAATAATCTGAACAATAAAGATTTATTCAAAAAAAAATAATAGTACCTGCCTCCCAGCTGGTGTGAGGATCCAATCAGATCCTGCATGTGAAAAACTTACAACACTGCTTGGCAAATTATGCTCAATAAATATTAGCTAATACTATTATGATCTTACTGTAATAGGATTCCATTATGTATAGTTCTTTAATTTGTAGAGAAATAAGGGCAAGAGCTTTTCTCCTGGGACACTTTAAACCATGCTGAGTCTGAGTTCTGCAACAGCGGAGATGCTGCCCTAATCATTTTTGTATTCTTAGCATCCAGCTTAGTCGATGCTAATTTGAATGAATGAGTAGGTAGATGGGTAGGTGAGTAGAAGGATGGATAGAGACAGATAGGTGGGAGGTAAATAAATGAGTGCATTACTGATGGGTAGATGTGGGGAGGAGGACTTTAAGTGATCTAGTGTATCAAATGCCTGGATGAAAAGGCAGGTGTCTGAGTGGAGGAGCAGAAGGGTGGATGAAGGATGGAATGGATGGGTGGCTGGCTGGCTGGCTGGTTGTGTGAATAAGTGGGAAGAAGAGAAAGTCTTCAGAGACTTAGTGCGTGGGGAACATCTAGACAGATGGGGAGGCTGCCAGCTGGGCCAGTGACTGTAAGGATGGATGGACAGCCGCACAGAAGGCTGCTTCGTGGGTTTCCTCTCCTTCGTGGATTCCCCTCCTCCCTCACCACAGCACACCTTTCCTCAGTTCTAAGGCCCCAAATCACCCATACAGACCCTGCCAGGGACCCCTGAGGGGTGGGAATCCTTGGCTAGCCCCCTGGGGACCCAGCAGTTCGAAGGACCCGTGTGGGTAGACGGTGCACTGTGCGATGGGATGGACAGTGGTTGAGGTCGGTTCCCTCGCCTGCAGACTGCCCAGCCTGCACCCTGCTGGTCTGAATTGATGTTGGCTATCTGAAGCCATGGTGAGTTGTGATGCACATGGAGCTCACTGCTAAAAAAAGGCTGATGACTCGCCGTGGGCCGGGCCACAAACACTTCCACAAGCACAGGGCGGCTCAGGGACCCAGGCAGCGGCAGCAGGCAGCAGGCAGCAGGCAGCTGTGGCAAGGTACTCAGGTGCGGGGCAGCAGCGGCCAGGTATCTTGAAAGCAAAATGGCAAGGACCCTGGCTCTTGTTCAGAAGCCCCCCAACCCCCAGAGCCCCCACGCCTGGGCTCCAGTGCTCAGAGCTCAGACTCGCCTTGGTTTGCATGAAGCCTCTGTATGGCACCCACAGAGTAGCAAGGGGCTCGCACTGATGCTCTCCTATGGGTCCTAAGCACTGTCTGGAGCTTCATTTACTTAACCCTCAAAAGAGCGAATAGTGGTGGGCGGGTGTCAACAGGACCATTCCTCTTTTGCAGCTCTGGTTACTAAGGCCATAGAGCAACGGTTCTCAACCTTCTGGCCCTTTAAATACAGTTCCTCATGTTGTGACTCAACCATAAAATTATTTTCATTGCTACTTCATAACTGTAATGTTGCTACTGTTATGAATCGTAATGTAAATATCTGATATGCAGAATGTCTTAGGCAACTCCTGTGAAAGGGTCTTTCGACTGCCAAAGGGGTCGCGACCCACAGGTTGAGAACCGCTGCCATAGAGGGAAAGGGACTTGCCAGAGGCAACACAGCTGGTACAACCCAGTCTCTCAATAGATTTTAAAAAACCTGAAACTTGCAGACACTGTGGAATCCCTGCTGGGTACCTAAGCCTGTGCTCGTGACACAGAGATGGCTGAGAGTGGTCCCCACTGACATGGAGCTCAGTGCACATCTCCAGAAGTGCTTACCCCGGGGGAGCTGAGTTCTGTCCTTTCCATTCCACAAACATTCCTGAGCCTTACTCTGCGCAGAGCACAGTGGCTGAGGAGTCAGAGGAGAGTTACAGTGGTGACTGTGACAGCCCATTCATTTGTTCATCCCCCAAGTAATTGTTAAGCACCTACTATGCACCAGATGAGCAAGGAGACCCTGACTGGGCCCTGCCCTCCTGGAACACACCCTGCAGGGCAGATGTGAGATGTGCTATGTTAGGCTTCTAGAGAGACACCACACAGAGGGGGAGCACCCAACTATCCCAGGTAGAAGAGGAAAGTATCTGGATGGAAGAAGCCTAGATGCCAAGGCCTGGAGGATAATTAGTAATTGGGCCCAGAGAGGAGGTGGGCAGAGTTTCAGCCAGAGAACAGAATGTGCCTGAGTCTAGAGTGTGAGAGATCACGGTGGGTGAAGAACTGAAACATTCTGGGTACCTGTGATTATGAGGGCAAAGGAGGAAGTGTGGTGAGAAACAGGAAGTAGGAGCTAGGTTGGAAGGAAAACTTGCTAAGGACCTGGGACTTAGCCAGAGACCAAACAAGCTAACAGCACAGCACACAGCCAGCTGCATTTACAAGGAGCAGAGTGACATCAGTTATATTTGTATCAGAGAGGGCAGAGCCAATGCCAGTGCTGGTGGGAAAGGGACTTCAGGGAAGCCTTCATGGTGGAGGAGGTGTTTAGGCTAGTTGAAAGGGAAATGGAGAGAGAAAGAGGAATGGTCTGGAAGTGTCATGGAGTCACAGAATCTCACTCAGGCTCTTTATAGACCTTTGTGAAAGGCTGGGAAGGTGTTCACATGACCAGGACTAATGCAGCATCATTCTTCTAGGGCCTTGGGTATGGGTGAAATAGCCACCATGGGAATAAGACAGCTCTGGTCCTTAAGAGGCTACCATTCATTGGTGCCGGCAACTGAAAAACAGAATCGCTTTATTCTTAAGCAATATGTGTGGAGACTTTACTTTGTGGCAGCTGCTATGGTGAGCATGAGTAATCCAGTGAAGCACAAAGACAGACATGGAGCTCACCTTCATGGGGACTGATTCTAAAAGGAAAAATATTAATTTTTTAAAGACCTACATAAATAAATAAGACCCAGGCACGGGTCTCTGGTGCTATAAGAAGGCAGGAGAGGAGTGCTCTGTTCTGGAGAGCCAGGGCACAAATCTTTAATGATGTGACAATTGAGCCTGGATCCAAAGGGTGAGAAGTAGGTAACAAGGCAGAGATGAGAAGGAAGAATGTTTCAAGTGTGTGCAAACTCCTCTGGGGGAAAGAAGGTCAGGATAACTCAGATGGAGAATAAGAGGAAGCTTGGTACAAAATGAGGCTGATCAGCAGTGTTTTATAAACCACCATAACAATTGGAGGCTGTATCCTAGGAACAATGGAAATTGAAATGTGTATAAACAGAGCAAATTATAGGAACACACTCCAAGTGCTTTGGGTGTGCAGAGAGCTAGAGAGGAAACAGAAGCTCACCATTTATGGACCTTGCTCTTTATTCATCGCACCTATTTAACTTTGACAGTAACTGCAAGGTTCTGATCTCCACTGTGATAAGGAAAGATACTTGCTTGACTGTGTTTTCTTAATTTTTCATAATGAATAGATATTTCTTGTGGAAAAAAAAGTGGAGGTTCAGAGAAGTTAAATGATTTTTCTCTTGTCTACAGCTTAAGTAGAAGAAACCAAGATCCCAAGGACAGTCTTTATAATCCCAGATCTTTCTAACATGATTAACTTCGCAGAGGGTAGGGCCAGAAGTGATTGCAGAGTAAGATTTGGATAGCCAGTAGGGAGGGAAGAGGCTTTTCCCACCAGGGCAAGAAGTTACCAGCAAATATAGAGGAGGCTAAGAGTGGCCGAAAAGAGAAGCAACGCAGGAGCTTGTGATGCAGGCTGCATCTGCAAATAGATTGTGATGCAGAAATGAAACTATACAAAGAGGTTATTCTCAGAGGCTTATCTCTGAGGATATATTTATCTTTTAATTTTTTCTTGACTGTGTTTTCTTAATTTTCCATAATGAATAGATGTTTCTTGTGTAAAAGGGGGAGGTAGTAGCAGTAATATTTTAAGGGACTCCTGTAAGCTTTTTCAGTTCTTGCAGGCAGGATCTATATCTTATTTATTTTTTTTGTTATCTTATAGAGCACAATGCCTGGCACATAGTAGGACAGTAAAAATAAGTTAAAGGTAAAGTAGTTGGAAACAAGGGTTAAGGATGATAGAAGGCTAAATCTGTGTTGTTGGTCTTGTTTTGTTTTTTTTTCTGAAACAACGTTCAGGTCCACATATCAAAAATCAATTCATCCTGAGGCAAATTCTTGGAACTGTGAATTCACCAGCAGTTGCCTTCATAGCATGTGGTGACCACAGACAGCCTCACCATATGCCACAGTCAGTCAACAAATTCCTCGCAAGTTTTCACTGAGTTCCTTCAATGTGGCCAGCCAGCCCTGCATCAGCTCAATGTGGGGTTAGAGACACGAGCAGTGTAAACCAGGGCCCCTTGCCAGAGCAAATATCTTGGTGCTGAATGATTTGGCTGCATCCAAGCAGAGGAGACCTGAGAACACTCGCCTGAAAAGCTGTCTCTGTCCTACCAAATGACACAGCACACTATGATGTTGCAATATCAGGTTCTTAATCACGGAAATACTGACGCCTGTTTCAGCAGAAGCTCCCTCCCAGATGGTGGGTCCCACTGTTTTTGTCGTCTGGAATGGTGTGAGGTTTCTTAAATGGCTTTAAGCTTCCCAATCATTCTCCACACAATGGCAGCCTGTTAATTAAGTGGTCCCTTTGTGGTTGCATTTGATAAATAGGAGATGAGAAGGGTCTGTTGAAATGTGAAGGCAAAAGCAAGGCAAAGTAACAGGGAGGAGCACTTGGGGGCAGAAAGGCCACTGTGTGTGCTTCCCCCAGTGGGCTCCAGGGGAATATGGACAGCTTTGGATACATAGAAAGGAGGAGTCTGGGGTTCACACAGACAAAGCTGCTGCCTCTACCTAGTGGACGCCCAGTCAGATGCAAGTCTTGGGCAGGACACTTTGTGGCCACCATCCCTTTCCACAGGGGCAGGCAGCCTTCCAGTTCTTGCTCAGAGCTGAGTGACTCCAGCCACTCGCTGATGTGCAGTTGTCGGTCACGCTGCCAGGCGCTGTTTTGACGCCAGTCGTCAAGATTCAGAAAGTGCAGCTCCAAAAAAGGTATCTGCTTTGGAAGCAGCGTTCTTGTGTTCTTGGAGCGGCAGATGGCTGGTGACAACATATAATTAAATATAAACTCTGGGGCCAGAGAACTTGCCTTAGAGGGTTGGTGAAGTTTCAGGTCTGACTCGTTACACTTGGCAACTTTGAGGAGGCAACTTTCTCCAAAAACAGTGCTCCAGGGAATCAGACCTAAAGATTAAGTGGAGGCTTTATATGAACAGAGATCTCTGTCAACCACCCTCCTGCTTCCAGGCAGAAATATATCAGCTCTGGGCTTGAGAAAAGGACCTGTGATGCCCGATGACTTCGGCTTTCCTACTGATTTGATCTTAGTTCAACCATTCAGGCAACGAATGTATACTAGGCATCTGCTAGGAGGTAGGCATATATCTAGGGATGTAGTAGCCAGACTAATGTGCTCATGCCCTTACGAGCTTACAGTCTAGCAGGCTCATGACTCTCAACTCCTAGCACAGTGCCTGCTGCATAGTAAGTACTCAGTAAATGTTTGCTGAATATGTAAAATGAACACTATTTTGCACCCCCTCCTGTAGTTAATATTGTTCGATATCTTTTTTAACTTCTTCCACCTGCTCTCTATAGTGCTTATTTTTCTGTTTTTGGTGACTATAGAGAACAGCTGTGTCTCAACTTATGCACTCTAACACTTCCTATACTTAAAAATAGTTAATAATTCATCTTTTGGCCTTCCCATCTCCCTCTAGTCTTCCCCAGGTGTGAGCATCTGCTCTTGGTCACCTGGGATAAGAAAATAATTTGTTTTGGCATCTAATGGTCCTTTACAACTTGCAGTGGTTTTCACTTGTTAAAGTATGATTTCCTTCTAACAAGCCCCCACATTATTTAGGCTACACCCACCCAAACACCACCCCTCACTACAACCTCACAACCTTAAAGTCTAACATCAGCACATTTAAACTTTCATTCCACCAATAAAGTAAGATTTAAAGAGCACCCGCGTAAAAACAGGGACACATTGGCATTCACATTTTTTCACACTATAGTATAAATTATACCAGACCCTGTGCTGATAGCTGGAAACCACAGGAAAATCCAGAAAACTTACCCCAGATCAGACCTGCTCAGCTACAAATCTTTGACTGTAGCATAGAGATTTAGCAATTACTAGCATCTTATTTCACTATGACTACTACTACTATTACCATTAGTGTGATTTTACTATCTAAACACTAGTCCAACAAATTTCTGCTTCCTGGATGAAATGTAAGCTTGACTGGTGATTATTTTTTCACAGCTATCTACAACCTAGGCTGATCTTTTTGTTTTTATTCATTATAAGTGCCAAGAGATGCTGTCTTAAAATATTCGCAGGCTGTGTCAAAGGGAAAGGTTTCGATGGCTAGTAAATTGAAATAGAATTGGGATGAAGAGGAGAGGATTTCTTTGGGATAATAAGACGACACAGTGTTGTCTTCTAATGAACTTACTTCCTTGGCTGTCTTATCCTGTTCTTCTTCCTAGAAAAGGGAGATCCTCAGCTTCAAAGGCTCATTTTGGGGGATGATTATGAAAACTGGTTACATTCTTTGTCAGATGTTCCAGTGATGAGGCAGTAGCGTGCTTGACTCTAAGCACTTCCCTACCACTACCAGGAACTTACTCCACTTGGTCTTTACTATCACGGCCACCACAAGACCTAAGGCCCATCTCCTTTTACATGGACTTCCCTGTTAAAAAAAAAATGATAAGAGACTTTCTTACTGGTCAAATGTTCTCCCTGCCTCCTATCCATTACCCATTCTATTCCTCAGGCTTTTGATCTCCTACTTTCCAAATTCCATATATTTCTTGACTCCTCGCCTATGGTCTGTAGACTTCTCCAGATGCTTCTGAAATACATGCTGCTGCCCTGTTGCCACAAGCCAACATGCTCATAACCCCTGCAGAACAAACACAGAGAATACAAAACCATAACCTCCCCAACAGCCCCTTGAGATAATAGAGTATAGCAATCTGGCTATAAATTGCTCAACAAAAAAAATGGGTTACAACCTGCCTTTCTCATCCTGATTATTCCCATCCATGACCTGAGCGCTTCCTCACACAGCTGTTGTCCACAGCTACACTTGACCCTTCTTTTGTCCTGACTGGCCTTCCTGGTAAGATGCAAGACATTGAATGGCAAGTAGCAAATCCATAGAAGAACTAGAGTGTGCATCATCTCTCCTCAGCCTTATGTCACAAAGAGACATAATTTCCTTTGGAAGCATGGAGGAGAATGTTGTTGTTGTTTTAATGGACTTTGTTTTTTATAGAGCAGTTTTAGATGCAAAGAAAAATTGAGCAGAAATTACAGCGAGTTTGCATATAACTGCTGCCGCTACATATGCTCAGCCTCCCCCATGATCAATATCCCCCATCAGAGTGGTACATTTGGTACAATCTATGAACCTACATGGACACAGCATTATCACCCAAAGTCCATAATTTACATTAGAGTTCATTCTTGGTGTTGTACATTCTATAGGTTTGGACAAATGTAAAATTATATCTATCCACCATTATAGTGTCCTACAGAATAGTGTCACTGCCCTAAAAATCCTCTGTACTCTGCCTATTCATTCCTCTCTCCTTCCCTTCTAACCCCTCGAAAACATTTACCTTTCACTGTCTCTGACAGTTTTTCCTTTATAAAGTGTCATGTATTTGGAACCATACAGTATGTAGCCGTTTCAGGTTGTTGGTTTTTTCCCTACTTAGTAATATTCATTTAAGGTTCTCTATGTCTTTTCATGGCTTGATAGTATTTATATTATATCTCTTATTTATTGCCTGGAGTTTGTTGACCCATTCACCTACTGAAGGACATCTTGGTCGTTTCAGTTGTTGGTAATTATGAATAAAGTTGCTATGAATATCCTTGGGGAATGTGCTTTTAGTTATATTTCTTATCAATGATGGTTTCTTGATGAGCAGGGATGAGTTACAACAAACATATGACTCAGTATGTAGGATACGTAGCCAAACCAAGACTATCCAAACACCTGTCCTCAAATTGTTTCTAAATAAATCACCCAAGGAGCTTGTAAAAGTCACGAATGTTTGAGCCCCACTCCCAAAGATTGATTTAGAGTGCCTGGGAAATCACCAGGTATGAGGAACACAGGCTTAACCTTTGGAAGGAAGGCGGCAATGGAAAGTTAAAATCTCCTTGTTCTCACTGAGGAGGATCATGTACAATGAGGAGGTTGGACTAACATCCAAAATTCATTCGATGGAGACATTTTGTTCTTCTCTGAGCCTCTTGGGGAAATGACATGGTGGCTAAAAAAATTGTTGCTATGTGCTATCCTCTCCTATTAAAAGGAGCTAAAAAAGCTTTGGGCACCAAGATGTGAACTATTTCCTTCAGGGTAGAATGGAGCCACTAAAAATATCCTTGGAAAATAAGGAGTTGTAGAGGTTCAACAAGGAAAACAAATCAGAAATAAATTTGGCTCCAAGAAAGAAAGGAGGCAAAAGAGATGAACTCTCATAGGCAGTAGAGAGAAAGAGGCTATTAGCTTGGATACACAAAAGCAGGTACATTTTTCCCATCCACAGAGCTGCTGGCTGGCATTCCTGCAGTATAAATCAGTCCCTCCAGTCCCTCCAGAGCAAAGGAAGAGGAGTCAGAGTCAGCCAGGATGTTATGTCAGAGAAACAAACAGCCCCCCATTCTCAGATGCTTAAAAGCACAAAGGTTCACGTCTCATCTGTGCTATCTGCCCAGTGTGTGTTTAGTGGAGGCTCTGCTCCTTGCAATCACCAAGGGACCCCGGCCGAGAAAGGCCTCATCTCTCCTGGGCTTCCAGGACCACTACAGCAAGAGTTGGGGGTGCTGCACTGTCTGGTACTGACAATTCAGTGCATCAGCCTGGAAACCATGCATAGTACATTCACTCACTCACATTTCTTTCTTTTTTAAAAAAATATATTTTTATTGATTTCAAAGAGGAAGGGAGAGGGGGAAAGAGATAGAAACATCAATGATGAGAGATCAACATTTCATTGGCCCATGCAAGTCACACAGCTCTGCTTGTGTTCAAGTGGGATAAGGAAGTGAAATCATATCCTGTGCTCAGGAGGAGGAGAATGAGAAGGTGTAAACAACTCTTCCAGCTGCTACAGGCAGATAAAAGAGCTGAGAGCAGGTGGGGAACAGTGCAGAGAGAGGTGCCTTTGGAACCACCAATTTGCAATTTGAGTTTCATCTCTCTCCTTACCAAAAATCAAGAGGAGCAGACCCATCCAGTTCCCCCAAGTGTATCCCAGGCTCCATGTCCTGCCTGCAAATAAAAGGACGATGTAGTGGTGAACAGCCCAGGCTCTGGAGTCAGCCAACCCGGTGCATGTCTGCATCCTTCCAGTTGTGTGACTTTGGGCAAGTTATTTAACGTCTCTGGATCTCACTTTCCTTATCTACCTAAGGTGGATGACAACAGTGCCTACCTCTGTGGGGGTGTTGTGAGGATTAAACAAGATCATATAAGAAGAGAGCTTTAGTCAGAGCTGCTCAAACAGGGCGTGCCAGGGAACCACTGGGGAAGCTTATTATCCTGTATTTCTGCTTCAGAGGCCTGAGATTCTGCACTTGAGCGAGCCCCAAGCTGATGCTGATGTTGCTGGTTCATGGACCATCCTTTAGGAGTGATGATTTAGGGCACATAGTGCCCAGACAGGGTAGATTACATGTATTCTTAAAATTGGATTGAGAGATTCCAAAGGTCCTGCCTCATTCGCCCTCAGTGAACAGCAATTACAGATGCTTGTTAGTGCAAATCTGATGCTTCTAGAGACAAATGTACCATGGAGGCCTTGTGGCTAATGAAGCAGGTGCTAGAGTCAGGCGGTCTGGGTTTATATCTGAGCTCTGCTACTCACCAGTTCCATGGTTTGGACAAGTCATAGAAACTCTCTGAGCTTTCATATCTACATCTGTAAAATGAGCATAGTAACACCACCATCCCTCATCTGTTATTCCACAATCCAAAGAGCTCTGAATAACACAAGTTTCTTTTTAACTGGCGGCAAACCTGACCTCTATTGACATGAGGCTATTTATAGCTTTCATTTCTACACCTTTGGAGACTATTACCCTCTTTCACCACAGAAATATGAATGTGTTTAATGATGAGATGCTGCTATGGCCCCTGCTGAGGGTGTTAGATAACATACAGCAGGTATTTCGTGTTACTTTTCTAACAACTAAAACATTCTGAATTCTGAAACATACCTGATCTTGGGATCTTAAAGAAGAAACTATGGACCTGAAGTCCCTTTTTCTCCAGTAATTGAAGGGAGTAAGGGAAAAATGCTTATGAAACGCTTGGCACCATACCTAGCACATACTAAGCACTCACCAAAGAGGAGTTATTACTGAAATTATGGTTCCTCCTGGGCTTCTCATGCACAGAGGGGAAGGGAATGTGAGAAGCAGTGTCTGCCTTTCTCCTAAAAAAAAATGCTTGGAAATAAGTACATACAGTGAGGATACAAACAGGGAGGCTGAACCAAAGCAAGACTCAGGCGTGTGGAAAGGGCTCTCCCCTGTGCCTGCAGAAGCCACCCAGTGGTAACTCAGCCTCACAGGCAGCCAAACACACTTGCTGTCCTGGAGGCCTCTTTGAATACATTGTGGAAGCGTCTCGCTTGAGCAAGGACTCTACACTCTGCCATCCGCCTGCTGGGGGAACTCCCAGACCCTTTCATCTTTACAAGTCTTAGCCTTCTGTGAAAATGGGTGATATTGCAGTCCCTGCTCCAGCTGCCTGATTTCAGGGAACATAGAAAAGCAGCCACAGATGTGAATGCATTATGAAGGGGAGAATCTGAGTTCGCACGTAGAGTATAATTATTCATTTGACTACAAGCAGGAGATCGGTGAGGGGACTGACACCACACAGGGAACTCTGGTTAGCACGTCCTTTAATCATACTTCCGGTGTCAACGCTAATAGCATTGTTATTTGCACTGAGCTCTCTCACCTAGCCCAGAGTCATTTGTGTTTGTCAATTAGGCCAGCCGATTGAGTTTCCATGAGATGCGAATTAGCTGAGCTGCTCGGGCCCCACCATTTCTTATAGACAATGAAATCAAAGCTTTTTAGATATTGTTTTTCAGGCTAACAATGACAGTTATTTGAAGGAAAACAAATGTAAACAGGACACAGATTTGAGAATTTGTCCTTGCCAGTTCTCTCTCTCTTTAGCTGTGTGCCGAAATTTTGGCTAATGGTTTTCTCGTTGTCTCCATGTCCCCTGTTAAAAGCACTGGCTTTGGGGTCAGACAAAAAAAGAGTGAGACCCTACCCACTGCCTTGCTGTGTGTCACTTGGCAAATGCTGAACGCTCCGAGCCTCGGTGTCCTCATCTTTAAAATGGGGGTAATTAGAGCTAGCTGGCATGGGTTTAGGTGTATAAATAGGGTACAATTAAATGTCATCAGGGAACTAGAAGGGAGTCTGTAGAGCATTCAGGAGTGCAGCATTAGAGGGTCAAAGAGATCTGCCTCCTGTTTGTGTCCCTGAGTTAGACCACTCAGTAAACGGGGCACAAATATCAAGTGCTCAACTCAGGTACTGGTACCTGTATCAGCTGCCAGATGACAGTGATTATGCCTATTACCTTTAGCACCTATTGCAAACTGATATAGACCTTTAGTCAATGGGCAGAAATATTATAGTAAATGAGAGGATGGGGAGATTTCTTACCCAGTTTTTTAAAAAATGTTTAAAACTGTCTTCACAGGCAAATTCAGAACTGCCTTTTATCAGGCTGTCATGTAATCTGTCGATATATTGTAACTGAGATCTGCAAGGGCCCTTCTCACACCTTGGGACATTGGGGTGATGTTGTGTCTGCCACCAGCTGCAGCCACTGAGCGGGAGCATGGGTGACTGATATGGGGGTTATCTTCCCGATGCCTGGTGAAGGTGTCATGAATGTCAGATGCTGCTGGCCTCCCATTGGGTCTGTCCCCAGCATGCTTGGAGCCTTCCTCTCACAGTCCCCATTGAAACCTTCCTGTTCCAGGGCTCAGTTCCTCCTGCTCCTGCGCAGTGCTTTCCGAGCATGTCTGATAAATCAAGCTGATTGTTGTCAGAGCTCCAAGAGGCCAAGGGCCAAAATGCAGGTCCCCACTCTTCCATTTACGATCCAGGATCCCTGGGCAATTTTCTTCCTCTCGCCTGGCTTCTGTATTCCTGTCTGTAAAATGGGAGAGGTTGCACCTATGGATGTGGGCTTGGGAAACTTACAGTGCCGCATAAATGATTGTGGAAATACTCAGGAGTGTGGTGTCCTCACTCCTGAGCCCCAATAACACTGCATATGAATAGGTTGGGCCTCAGTGGACTTCAGAGTGGGAATTCTAGCAACATGACAGGTCAGTGTGAACACCAATCTGCCCACTTGATGAACTTGATGAACACCAATCTGCCCACTGAATATCCACTGTGCTTCTGCTACTAAAGGTCCAGCTATCCTGATACTGATAGCCCCTAAACTCAGTGTTTGGCCTGACCTACTCTAGGATCTGCCCAAAATTCTCCATTTTTTGTTTGTTTCTTTAATTGGTATCAAAATAGGAAGCATCTTGGAATTTTCTTCCTCTTTCATGTAAACATTGCCTGATTTGGGCACTAGATGCCTCTAAAGCAGCCGACATTGGGGTTCAGCTCAGCCCTCCTCCTACACAAGGGGTTGCATTTCATTTATGTTCCCGTCCGGGTCCCCTCGCTTGCCCATCTGGTCAGGGTCACCTGTGCAGGGCTCTGCACTGGCCCAGAATCTTCTGAGGAGAGGTCTTTATCCTCCATGCTGACAGCCAGCCCCAACTCTCTCAAGCCAATAAAAGCATTTCTGTTGGCCCCCAAGAGGTAATGTCCAAGTCCAATGTGGCTCCAGACTGAATCAAGCAATTAAATCCATGTCTGCCCCTGCCCAAAACTTCAAAAATGTTAACATCTTGCACGTGTCAAAGAGGGTTATTTATGAAACTATTCGCTTGTCAACCCCAGGAGGACATTCTGTACTTTTTTGCTGGAATACTGTATATTTATGAACCATGGCTCAAAAACTAACTTTGGCAGGAATATTTATCAGAAAAACATCCTATCTGCCCCCTCGCAAAGCACAGCCTGCATTCAGGCACCAGTGCAGTGGCTGGGCAGGGACCTGTTAGAGAGTTAGTCCGTGGCTTGTCACTACTGGGAATGAATTCCAGATGTGCGCTTCTTCAGAGGAAGTATTTCAATTTCAGATAAGAGGCTGACTTTCTCTCCTGTTCTCCCACTCTCCTTGTCTCCCTTTCTCCTTCTCTTCCTCTCCCTCTATTCCTCTCCCTCTAATTCTCCATTCCCAATCTTGAATAATTAGTCTTGAACATTAAGAACATGCAGTCTGTTTCTTACCTCTGAACTTGAAGCTCTAGCACCCCTTCCCCTTCCCTGACCTTGTAAAGTCTCCTGGTTTGAAAGCTAGTCTCTGATCTCCCAGTTTTAGGATCCGGTTATCCGTCCCTTGTGACACATAGAGAGCCACTTGGAGAACAAGGGAGGTTGGTGTGATGTGGGATAGACTGTAATCAGGGACAGTAAAATACCCACAAGGGACTGGTGATACCAGCCTTCCCCAGGGGCAGTAGTCTCAAGCTAGTGTACCTCTAGCATGTCCCCATGTCAGCTTCTCCAGCCAATAGAATCTTCTGCCGATAGAGATGCTGAGTCCATCCATCAGCACAGAGGGTGTCTTGCTCTCTCTTGAGCTTGGGCAGTGACCTTGTTTATTTTTCCACTCTTCAGGAATGTAGACCCAAGGGAAGAGTGGTGTGTGTGTGTGTGTGTGTGTGTGTGTGTGTGTGTGTGTGTGTGTTATTCAGGGACAGATAAAGGAATATGTATCTAGGGACCTACAGAGACCCAGAAGAACAGCAAAGAGATCTGCAGACTCAGAGATGACATGTATAAATGATCCTCACGCAGTCTCAGCAATGTTTTGCCATAACCAGAATGCTTATATTTTTTAAAAAATTATTTTTATTATTGAAAATATTATAGATGTCCCCCCTTTATAGATGTGCCCATGGGTTATGCATCTATGCATATTAAGTTCTTTGGTTAATCTCTTCCCACCCACCCATCCCCGCCTTCCTTCTGAGATTCCACAATCTGTTCCATGCTTCTATGTCCATGGATCTATTTTATTCATCAGTTTATTTTGTTCTTTAGATTCCACATATGAGTAAGATCATGTGATACTTATCTTTCCCTGACTGATTTGTTTTGCCTAGCATAATACTCTCCAGTTCCTTCCTACTATCTCAGAGGGTAAGAGATCTTTCTTTTTTCCAGCTGCATAGTATTCCATAGTGTAAATGTACCACAGCTTTTTTACCCACTCACCTACTAATGTACATCAGGCCTCTTTCCAGATCTTGGCTATTATAAATTATACTGCTATGAACACAAGGGTGTATATATTTTAAATTGATGTTTTGGGTTTCTTAGGATATATTCCTAGAAGTGGTGTCACATTAAATTTTTGAGGAAACTCCATACTGTTTTCCATAGTGGCTGCAACAGTCTGTGTGAAATGCCTATGTTTTTATCCTTAAAAGCCTCTGAGCCTTGATTAAAGACTTATTCTGAAAAGTCTTGATCTGTAATGATGTACCTGGTAGGTATTCTTGGAGATGAAGTGAAATCCTTTAGCTAGTCTCCTTATCATGCCACATAATAGTAATACTAAATTATTGTCATCATTGCCATCTATCAAATATATGGCATTTAGCACACTCTATTTCCAATTCTCATAAACTCTAAAGATTTAATCATGCCTAGTTTACAGGTTAAAAAAATGCTGAGGCACAGAAAGCCAACAGCCACATGGCTGATTATAAGTGGAACTTGGACTTGAACCAAGAATGCCCTGGCCCTATGATGGGAGGCAAAAGAGATAAGAAGTAGAAGAAAGGAGAGAAAAGAAAACGTTAAAGCATAAAACAAAACCATCACCTCTTGGAGTGTGGTGTTGTGCACCCCCAGCTGCCCTCCCACACACATTTGACCTCCTTGAGAAGCGCACACTGCCTGGGGGACACACCCCTGTGTGGAGGCCCCAGTGTGTTAATGCAAGGGTGCTGGGGGTGAAGGTCTCCGTAGGAGAGGACTCGTGTCATCCTTGGGCATTTGGCAATGGAAACACAGAGCAGATCCAGCATGAGGTTACTTAGGGCCAAGTCAGGAATCTGAAACTACTGAGAGTTTCTGGGGCTGGTCACTGGGACTCAAACTCCCCCAATGTCTCTCTGCGCCAAGGGCAGGGTACAGAACTAAGCTGTGTCTCTACTCATTCCTCTCCTGCCCAGCCTTGGCCCACACCACCATGGCTGGCACCTTGCCGAACAGTGCAATGCCTTCTGGGAGAGCCAGGTCCTGGGGCCTCGGGTCACAGTCCAAGCTGGGGAGGCTGTGGGAGGGCCCGCAGGGTGTGAGGGCAGCCGAGGCTCTAACTGCCAGACCTAACAGGAAGGGAGGCCTGCTCAAGGAAAGACCTCGGGCAGCCTCCAGACCTTGGTGGGGAGGGAGTTTCCTGGAGGCTTCATCCAAATGTGGCTTGTGTCATGGAGTCACCAACATGAATTTCTGAGTCTCCATATCCTTGTGGGTTTGAGCAGATAGGATGTGATTGTGTCACAAAAGCCCGCTTATTAAACCCCAGGCTGGTCCTCACCCTTAATATGGGGATGTGTGTACTTAAATATATCTCTTGACACCTGAGATATCTAATCTAATAAAAGAGTAATATGCAAATTAACCCTCACTCCGTTACACCCACAAGCCACGCCCGCCAACCAATCAGGAGCAAATATGCAAATTAACTCAGCTGAGATGGCAGCAGCCACAGAGCTGGAGTTGCCTTGGGCAATGGAGGAAGCCAGGGCCCTGGGGGCCCTGAGCTTTACTCAAGGCTACAAAGTTTCAATTAGATAACAAACCCCAGATACCTGCTGGGCTGGGACTTTGGGTTTCCAGGGGCAACCCAGGCTTTGAGTGCGGGGACTAAGGCAACAAAGTTTCAATTATAGAAGCTAAACAAATCCCCCAGGCACCCCAATAGGGATCCGAACCCTGAAGGGGCTGTGGGCAGCCTGAAAATGGCCCTCAGCCCCTCACCCAGGCTGGCCACACCCCCATGGGGTGAGAGTCCCCACTGGGGGGGCTTGACAAGCCTTCAAACAGCCATCAGCCCCTCTAGGCTGGCCAGACATGCCAGCAGGTGGACATCCCCTGAGGGGTCCCAGACTGCGAGAGGGCACAGGCTGGGCTGAGGGACACCCCCTCCCCCATGAGTGCACAAATTTTTGTGCACCAGCCTCTAGTATTTAATAAAGGTAGTAATCTAATAAAGGTAGTAGTAAATGTATTAGAACTCTTAATTCAGTCTCCTTCACTTCTTAGATACATGACTTAGGTTGAGTTACTTAATCTCCCTTTCTTAGTCCTTAAACTGGAAATAATGAAATCCCTGCTCCATAGAGTTGTGAGAATTAGAATGAACATGAATATAAACAAATTTGGCTCCTGGCACATAAGTGCTCAGTCACTGTGAGCTTTTTATTGTTGTTATTATCAATTTAACTTCCTTGAGGTGAAATAAAACCAGGAAAATGTGTTTGGGACACTGTATATTCATGTGAAGAATTATGAGTCCCTGTATACAGATGGGTGAATTATGTTCAGAAATGTTATCTTGTTTGGTCAAGCTGCATAGCCAGGCATCACTGGTTTGGGAAATGAACTTATAGTGGAGATTATAAGAAAATTGCTCCCAGGCTGACCTTATAAAAGGAAAGTTTATTTGCTGGGGAGGGAGGTTGGCAAGTAGGAGGCCTCGGGACACGAGGGATGCACTAGATTGGGCTGAATGATGGCAGTATTGGTGCTCTTAGACTTTCCCAGGAGGATGAGACCTTCAGAAGTACCTTTGCCAGGTACCCAATGACCCACTCTTGCTCAAGGCCATTGTCTAATAGAGGAAGGACTGCCAGAAGTTGGGAGGGATGAGTTTTCCAGATTTGGACTGCATCCCAGCCATTGGGAATGAATAGGTAGAGCAATTGCATTGAAGGTAGAGAATCCTAAATTCAAATCCTCTCTTAGCCACTTTCTCACTGACCTTCGGCAACTTAATTGACTTCTTTGAACCTTAGTTTCCCCAGGCTCTAAGGTGTGGATAATAAATGCCTGTATTTGGGGTTTGTTGTCAGAATTAATAGAAGTAGGCAGTAGGTGCTAAACTTATGAAATACCTTACTTCTCCTTCCTGCTCACATCAGTGAAATGGATTATTGGGCAAATCCTGGGTAAGAGAGAAAGAGTCCTCTGCCTTTATTAATGCCCTGAAGGCTGAGTACTAGATAATTAGAGACACAGGGTCAACTTCTAAACAAGATAGCAGAGTGAACAGAGGCAAGAAACCCTGCACGCTCAATGTTAGAAATATCAGAGTAAACATTATTCTTAATGTTTAACAAAATATATTGGCTGAAAATTAATAAAGAAAATCTTCAGGTGCAGGAAATGAAGAGAGAAGACAAAACTCTTTAGATGTCTCTTATCTCAGGAGATGCTGAGAGTCCTAGGTGAAAATTGGCCTGAGGAGCCCACAGCTCCCGGGAGCAATGGCCTTGGAACTACATAAAATCTTCCACCAGTAAGAGTCACTGACTGGTGTGCTCCTCTTACAGAAACAGGAAGGTAGACTTGGACACTGTAGAAAAATGAATCCTGGACATACCCAGAAAATTCTAATACCCAGAACCCCTCACTCTGCTGCTTTCATTTATTCCAGATTTTATCATGTATATCAGGAAATGATTGTGCTGACTCTTCCTTTATCCATAATCACTCTGAATGTTTCACCACTCTTCTGAGAGAAACCCTCCCCAAGCAAGAAGGAAATATTCTGATGATGCCTTTAGGGCAGTGGTTCTCAACCTTTTGGCCCTTTAAATACAATTCCTCATGTTGTGCCCCAACCATAAAATTATTTTTGTTGCTACTTCATAACTGTAATGTTGCTACTTTTATGAATAATAATGTAAATATCTGATATGCAGGATGGTCTTAGGCAACCCCTGTGAAAGGGTCATTTGACTGGCAAAGGGGTTGCAAACCACAGGTTGAGAACCACTGCTTTAGGGGATCTAGAGCTTTATTCTAGTGCACCGCTAAAGACTGCTTACAAGGGGAAATATGGGGACAAAGGCTTTTGGAGTGAAGTGCATAAGTCAGAGTCAGAGAGGAAAGATGGGAGGGGGCCAGGTGACAGTCTGAGGGAAAGGGAGGATCTTTTTGAAAGAGGGAAGGGCCCCAGGGTCCAGTGAGCAGAGGAGGACATGCCAATGGTTCCATTTGAGCCCCATTGGATGAGCCAGCTCTGGTAGGATCTGAGAACACAAAGATGTGATCTGAATTCGGCAAGGAAGAGAATTAGAGTCAGCAAGAAGCTCTATATCTGCCACACAATGTATGATTGTTAGGGCCATATGGATTTAAGATGCAAAGAGAAACTCACTGCTCAGAATATCTAATCTAATAAAAGAGTAATATGCAAATTGACCCTCACTCCATTACACTCACAAGCCACGCCCACCAACCAATCAGGAGCAAATATGCAAATTAACTCAACTAAGATGGCAGCATCCAGTCTGCCTCAGCCCTGCAACTAAAGTAGCCAGGCATGTTAGCTAGGCAGGTGGTGTGGGAGGCAGGGGGGGCCGAGGGGCAGAGCCATCAATCACAGGAACTGGGGAAGGGGCAGAGCTGGCAATCCTCGGGGGTTGGGGGGTCTTCTGCCCAGGCCTGCATCCTAGGCCAGAGGCTACAGGCCTAGATAGGGGTGGAGCTGGGATTGGAGGGGCAGGGGTGGAGCCAGTGATGGAAGTGAACTACAAGAGGAAACAACTTTTCTTAATGCTCATTGGCTAAGCTCCCTGTATGCCACTGGTAATATTCTTAGTAACTCGAGTAATAAGAATCCAAAAAGGCATCTAGGGTTTTTCCACCACACTCCTGAAGAAAAAAAAAAAATGAAGGTCCACTGCTGGAGGGCTAAGAAATGTCATATCCTGCCCTATCTGGT
>PVJC01032438.1:0-19943 GCA_004026665.1 Murina feae
CTGCCAAATTACAGCAACAAGGACAGGGACGTTGGGGGGGGTAACAGATCAGCCAAGGGACTTTTGGTGCATGCATTTAAGCACAACCAATGGACACAAAACACTGGGGGGTAGGGAGGCGGGTGGAAGGGCAGGGGGAAAAAGAGATATATGTACTAATCTTTGTAAAGCTTTATGTAATTTTAAAAAATGTAAAAAATAAATAAATAAATAAATAAATAAATAGTCAAAAAAAAAAAAGAGTAAGAGAGAGGTGATTCTTAAAATAAAGGGTTCTATTATGAGAAGATGGGTAAATAATATCAATCAAGCAAACACAACAGATAGGCACAATAGCAAGTGTGGAACAACTGACATTTATATGTGATATGGGGGTGTGGGGGTGGGTATGTATGAGTGATGTGTATTAGAGTATGAAAAGAGGGCTAGGAGAATAACTGCTCCCCGTGATTCTTCTTTCCAGTTAAATCCTCAGTGTAACCTTCTATCCCCCTACTGAGGAGGAGCGCAGCACTGAGTGTGTCCATCACAATCCCTGAGCATCACAGTCGAGCATCACTGCTATGGTATCAGTGATACAATAATCCACTGGTAACTTGAATAGAGTTAATGCCTTACAATGGAGGTCTGGGTTATGCTAGGAGAAAATCTGAGTAATAATAAAAAAAGCGTTTGCCTGTATGCAACAAGGAGGTTTTCATTTCTCTCAGAACTCGTGAATTCACTCCATAAAATGTATTGAGTATATATCGTGTTCTCAGAACCCATTTAGGGCCTAGAGCTGAAGTATAGGGAAAGAAATAGAATTGAGAATTGAGATAGTAAAGCCTAGGGCCAGAGGCATGGTAAGAGAAAGGAAGAGCCAGAAAACTGTGTTTGTTTTAAACAGAAGTGTTATCCTTTTGAAATTATTTCCTATATTTATCTTCTAGGAACAGAATCCACATTAGATAGACCATAAATTCAACTGAGTTTTGAGAAATAATATATTCTCAGACTTGCCTGAGGTGGGGTTTGCATGGCTCTATGTTTTTCTTGGTTTTATTTGCATGAGAAAAAAGATTGAGGGGGGGGCGCGGGAGAAGCTTACCAAGCACAGCTGTAAGACTTTAGTTTCAACAAGCTATTAAAATGACTTCTCAGCTCAAAGGGTTGATTTGTTATTTTCATGAGCATATCTTGTACAAAAAGTTAGCCCCATCATTTTCTTCTAAATTTATATTATTTTGTAGACTTTCAGTCTGTCTTTCATTTAGTCAACCATTCCAATGCTTCTATATAATCATGAGCAATGGAGAACAAAAGCTAAGGACTTGGGGGTGTTTTTTTACTCCTTAAAGAAAAATTGTTTATCACCTCAGACATGATTCTTTAGATAGAATAGCTACAGTTAAGAAGGCTTACAAATAAATGCTAACTATGTTTCTGTCTAATGTTTTTGACCTGTTTGTATTCCTCATCCAGTACAAGACTTAAATCATTTTCCACTTCCTCATTCACAATCAATTATTATTTATTCTGAGTAAGAAAGTTTCACAGGATGTAATAAAACATTTTAATCATCTTGGTGAAATGGTATTGCACATTGTTGAATGAGACATTATGCTTGGGAAGTATTGACTCGACCTCCCACATGTCTAACAGGGGGGCATGCGAGGAGACAATGAATGTCTTCTGAAGTGGAAGAGTGCTCACCATGGGGAAGTGAAAGCTGGTGTTTCATTTGAAGATGCTCTTACTGATAAGTTACTTGCCAAGCACACAACATTGGCTAGAAAGCAAACCTAGTTGCAACATACAATGTTCAGAGAAAAATTTGAAGTGTAACAAATTTCCCCCATTCTAATTATAATAATTTTCAGAACAAAAACTGTGGTTTGTGAAGTATCTATTTGACAAAAGTTGGACATTAAAAATAACTCCTCTTCTGTCCCAGGCAAGTCTCACAGAGCCAAGTTTACACCCAGTAAAAGTTATACAACATTCTAATGATACGCAGCTGCTGCAATCCAATGAGTGAAGCCTTAGAAATCAAAGAAAAGCCTTTGCTCAGCTGGATTCTTGTGCAGAAATCAATGATTTCATAACCTTTGGCTGTTTGAATCTTCTGTGGGGGAAAGAGGGACAGGCCATGCATTCCAGACAAAAATGACAACTACAACTTGTGATGGGTATAGTGGAGGTCTATGTGCCTACCATGGTTGATCTTTCAAGTTCTATCCTGTAAGCCTGCATTAAAAGTGAGCAAAATTGTTCAAGGATCTCAGCTACTTATCAAGTGTAACAGGAAATTTTGTATCTGACTACTTTGCTTACGAAATGCAGCTTGACCTCAATTTAAGGATTTTGATTCATTTTAGTTAATTTTACAAAATAAAGCTCTGGTTTACATTTCTAGTAATTCTGTAAATTAATG
Source organism: Murina feae (assembly GCA_004026665.1). NCBI lineage: Eukaryota > Metazoa > Chordata > Mammalia > Chiroptera > Vespertilionidae > Murina > Murina feae. Next base: position 2,417 of record PVJC01032438.1, read on the forward strand.
TAATGTGTTTCTTTCTCTCTCTCCAAACAACATGGATAGTAGGCAGTATATTGATTTTTAAGGAAGATGGAAGTGGATTGAAGTCACTTAAGAGTTATGATAACTAATGTAAGATAAATCAGGGTGATGCAAAATTAGGTTTACAGTTGTTCCTATGGAAAATAATACAATACTTAAGTAATAATAATGCAAGAATAAACTCTTTGTTTTGCATACCACGACTGTAAACCTACTTTTTCCCCAGCTGTATTAAATGTCAACTGAAATTGAAAACTAAAAAAAATTTTAAGAGCTGTGATGGCTAGACAAGTTATTAACCACCCACCTTCCAGCACTAGATACTTCTCTTCTACACAATGACAAAAAGTCACTTAAGTTGTTGAAGGTTAAAATGTAAAGTATCTGGTAATTCTTGACACATAGTATGTGCTTGACACCTACTTCCTGATTACCTCTTGGTTTTAATGAGTCCCATGCTCACAAGTTAAATAGCTTCACACTTGGGTTTTGTTTGCAAATGCCCAATTATCCCCAAGGATCAGACTGCCCTGCTCCCAAGACTAGATGACAATACATGTTAATGCACCTGCAACATCACTCTTCTAACCACTAACATTATCCATTTGTTCAATGAACCCATGTTGAGCAGGTCATGCACTTGGGGATACTAACATAGAAAAGACCCAGGACTGGCATTCAAAAAGCAGACTGCCTTATGAAGGAAGGAGTTGGCAAATAAACCAACGATTACACCATAGTGTCATACATGTCTCTGCACAAAATATTTGCGAAAAGAAAGTCTGAGGCCCCAAAGACAATATAGATGAAAGGGAAGATCAAGAATGCTTCAGCTGAGGATACCCCAGTGGAAATGTTAGCCAGGTAAGAGGAGCACAGGAGGGAATGCAGACAGGAGGGTTCTCGGTGAGGGGGAAAAATGTCCTCTCTTTTGTTAACACAAAACCCAGCACACTTGGCAACTATAATCTCATCGTCATAGCTAAAGATAGAAAAGCTATCTGAGCATCTGCTGTGGCCAAGGTAGGCTGCCCACAGGATGTAAAGACTGAATTAATGCCTCCAGGAAGTGCACCATCTAGCCAGAAAAGTAAAACGCAACTATGTCAAAACGTCATGGGAGGCTGGAATTTGACACTGTCATTGGAACTGTCCAAGCTTTCCAGGACTGGTAAGTGCTGCATAGTGACCTATTGAATTTATTTTGCAGAAGCAGTGGTTTCCCCAGAGCTAAAGGAGTTGAGTGCCCAGGTATCAGAGCCTAAGGTTTCCAACCCGGCCTCTGAGACAAAGTTGGAGCAGAGCAAACACACTATTCCTGCTCAAAAAGGATGTTTTCAAGTTGAAAATTTGGGAGTGAATTGCATGTCATTTAATATTTTGAAATTAGAGAAAATATGCAAAAAATGTATAAACAAGCAGTAGAGAAGGATGCAGCTGACCTGAGGATCTTTGGAAAGTAGGGTTTTGAATGAATACTGTAAGACTAACCTTAAAACTGTTCACAAATATTATGCTCAGGTTGGTAAATTTGTTCCTCACAGAAATATGAATTCACATATCTGAAAGTATTTTATATGCATAACAGGGTTGAACCACCAAGTAAACATATAATACAACTCTAGAAAATAATATTGCTGTTGATACCTAAAAGTTTATTACATGTGTTTTTAAATTATAAGATTTATCTAGAGAATAAAAAACATAGAGTTCACTTATTAAATTAATTTATGAATAATATTGTCTTGAGAAATGTTTGGTAAAGATTTAATTTGAGTAAAAGGTTAGTCTCTTAAGTACAACTTTTTTTTTTCACCGATAATGAGAGATAATCTAAACTTTATATGAAGAGAAAGTCCCCTTTTTCCTGGTTTGCTCCAGGAAGTCTAATATTCTTTAAGTTTGAGGACCAGACCATGAAGGAGTTCACACGAGAAGGTGGAGAAGCTATGTTTGATGTGCAGGCAGGTCTCTGAGTCCATAGGCTCGATGACGCTCAGATGGAGGTCAAGGTGGCTGAGCACGGGCAGCTCCAGCGGCCTGAGTGGAGGGGAGGGAACAATGCTGCTTTGGAATCCGAGACCCTCCTGCACAAGGGCTTTCAGGCTTGGCTCTTGGCCTCCTGGCAGTTTTGGAAAAGCTCCTTGTGATGTGGAATCACTCTTCGCTCTGTTCCATGTCGCGTTTGCTCCGGTGCCCTGTGTGGCACCAGGCACAGGGTAGGTATTTAATGAGCAATGGGTGAAATGAGCCCTCAGGAAGGTGTTTGGTTCTGCTCTGAATGCAGTGGACCTCCATGCTCGCTTCACTCTGCTTTAACCTATTAAGAAATGGAAACCCGTTTTCCCCTCTTCCAGAAGAAGAGTGTGAGAAGGGAGTGGGAAGTGACTCTTTTCATAATTTTGCTGTGACAGCAGATAATGTTTTTATTATGGTCTTTGATGCGAAGTCAAGCTGAAAATAAAATTTTCATGGATTATTTAAATGTTAAATCTTAGCACTTTGAAGCACCTTATACGATGTCATACCCTCAAATTATTCACGGATATTTATGTGAGCAAATGTACACTTTATTCATGGACCCTTTACATGTCTGTTAATTAATGGTTTTGGGACCCAATTGCTAAACCAGCTAAACCTGAGCTACACTTGACCATCATCTGAGGTGTCTTAAAAAATGCTGACATCCATACTCACCTTCAAAAATGCTGATTTAATTACTTGGATAGGGTCTCTGGAATTGGTACACTTAAGCTCCCCCAAGTTATTACAACATGAAACCAGGAAATAAAACCACTATACTAAAGAAATAAAAAAAAGTGTGTTTCTGAATATTAAAGCTCAAAATGTGTTTTGCTGAAGTAATGGGTGTGAGTACCATCCCAGCTGAAATGTAACTGTTTCTCATGTGGTCATGATATCCATGCTTCAATCGGATGCTTTCTGTCAAGTCCAACCGGCACAGTCCTCTTCATTTCTTGTCAAAATTTCTCATTGTGAAAGTATCACGCTTCTCTCAGTTGCTATTCCTGCTTCTGCCCGTCCCCCCACTCCCCATCTTTTATATCTGTGCCTGAGCCAGGACTAATACTCCATGAAATGCCCTCTCTGCCCCTGCAGCTGCCTTCATGCATCCCCATTTGTTACTGTCTTGCCTCTGTTGCTTTCCTTCATCCCATTGTTATATATCCCCATCCCTCATAACCTCTCCTTTTTCTAAATACAAATAATGAGGAGAAGCAGAATGGGAAAGGAATTCAGGTGACGTACTATGGCCACTATATGCCTCCAGATTTCTAATTGTAGGAAGTGTAATTAACTTCTGGCCCCAAGTGCTATGCTGTCAAATCCACCATCCCATTAACAGGAGGCAACCCTTCCTTCGGATGCTCAAAGTCCATGGTTGAGCATGGAACTGTGGGCCACGAGGCTGCAGTGGGCACCTGGGCAGGTCTTGGCCCATCCTCCACACCCCCACCCAGCCCCTTCCACGATAGCTACCAGTCCCCTCTCTGCCAGCAGGCCCCACTCCTGCTGCTGCCACTCCCACACACTAACAGCGTTGAGCAATTGGGGCCAGCACTGGCAGTGGGGGCAAGAGGTGGCTGCTGGCCCCAATCACCCCTCAGGAGCAGAGGGAGGTGGAGAAGCCCTGAGGGGTGATCAGGGGCAGCAGCTGCCACTGATTGTACCCACTGATGGTGCCGAGCAATCCAGGCTGGTGCCAGGCGCCAGCAGCGGGTGTGAGTGGAGCTGGCACCAGCAGCGGGTGCAAGCACCAGGTGGGATCCAGCTCGTGGGAGTAAAAAATTTTCAGTAACCACCAGAGCCTCGCCTCATGACAGCGACCAGCACCCCACCTTAGTCTGGCACCCCCACTCACCTGCTCCATCATTCCTCTGTGGCCAACACCCGTCATGTTCTGTGCTCTGCCACCTGCTGCCAACATCCACCCTGTTTCTTGCATGCCCCTTTGAGGTCAGCACATGTCATACTGACCAATTGTTTGGTTGCTCTGCCGTTTGATCTATTTGCAAATTAGGAAGACACACACACACACACACACACACACACACACACACACACACACACTAGAGGCCCGGTGCATGACATTCGTGCACTATGGGGTGTGGGGGGGTCCCTCAGCCCAACCTGCACCCTCTCCAGTCTGGGAACCCTCAGAGAGCCCTCACTAATCTGGGAGTTCCTGTCTGTCTTTGCAATCATATGAGCGAATTGTCTGAGACCCCAACTCAGTTTGGTTTGTTGCTCACAGAATAATAGAGGCTTTTTTCTTTTCTTTGTTTCATTGGTGGAGATTTCCTGGAAGTTTTAGGATATCTTCCCTTTAATTTTTCCTAGACACTCTGATTTTATTTATGTCTCTTACCTTTGCTTTCCCTCCATCCCCCACTCCAACAGTAACTTACTCCAGGCTCACTTTGCTCTAGTGTCTAGATCTGTCTGTCACCAGAACTACAATTCTAACATTCCTGGTGCTCCTTGCAATCTTGGTTTTCCCTTCCTGCTCTGTCTCCGTCCCATGGCCTCTCACTCTTCCAAGTCCTCCCAGCCACCTGCTCTTCCTCTCTGCTCTCCATCTGGTGCCTGTGTATGCAAATTAACCCACCATCTTTGTCAGTATACTCACTCCGGATTGGCTGGTGAGTGTAGCAGAGGTACGATCAATTTACATGTTTCTCTTTTATTGTATAGGATATATATACTAGAGTCCCAGTGCATGAATTTGTGCACAGGTGGGGTCACTCAGCCTGGCTGGCAATCAAGGCCAATTGGGGCCAGCAGCCCAGGGAGTGACCTCGGGAGGGCTCCAGAATGTGTCCAGACCTCTCACTCAGTCCAGATCAGCTGGACCCCACCAGCAAGCTAACCTACCAGTCAGAGCACAGCATAGTGACTGGTCGAGTGGTCAACCAAATGGTCAACCAATCAGTCAGACACTTAGCATATTATGCTTTTATTATACAGGATATACGCACATCCACTCACTCCCAAAAAAAGATTTATAAGATGAATGAAGACATATAAGGAATTAACACATAGAAATATTTGGTTAGAAGAAGAAAATGCCCCTAATACAGCCCTGGCTGTACATTAGAAGCATCCAGGGATGCAGTTGGTCTGGGGTGAGCCTGGGCATTTGCATTTTAAAAGCTCCCCAGACTGTTGCAGTGTGCAGAGAATGCACAGAGATAGGCCATAATTTACAGCACCTACAGTATGTAAACTATCCAGTTGCTCAGGAGAAATGTGGTTAATAGTAGTCCTGAGGGAAGAGAAAATTTCTTCAGCAGATCTTCATAAAGAAAACACTGTGGGATGTCATCAACCACATCCTTAACAACATCCCTACAGTAAACACAAAAATGAGTTTCATAGAGTTGTTCCTTATGACATTCCTCAATGTTGCCAGGTTCTTTCCATGTGCTACCACTTATTGCAAGCAGGTTCTGCTCACGTACAAATTGAGAGGAATTTTCCACTTTGGTGAGTGTATCAGCTCCTGAGAAGGCTTCCTGCTATGCCTTGGGCAAAGCTCCGTGGTTGACCTCCAGGGGTACTAGAGAATATATGCTGTTGTCTATTTTTTAAGCTGATTTTCTGCACAAAATTGTGTTTTACCAAGAGATTTTACCACTACTGAGCCTTTGAAAATTGCTCTTCAGTCTACGGAAAAAGTAATCCTCCCATTCCTCAATAATTCTTGGTTGATCCCAATTGAACTCACAACAATCCTGACTTCAGGATCTCAGAATAATTAACTTCTCTATGGTATGATCAATAAAGATACTTCAGACTGTGACTTGATGTCCAAACAAACAAGGTACACCTGGCCAGAAGTAATATCAACGCTGAAGTAGATCCCATTCAAGCTAATACCAGGTCATAACAGACCAAAGAAACAAATTCTTCCCATGTGGTCAGGAAGTTCAATGTAGTGACCCTGAGATTGACAGAGTCCCCATCTTACAATTAGTTCTTTGCATTTCCCCATAGTCATGAAGTGAGACTGTCTAAAACCCTGACAATGTGAGGAAATGAATCTGTGAAAGTCTAGCTTTCTTGGGACAGGATACTAAAACCATTGCAAAGGTCAGCCTGTTGGGATGCTCACGCTAGCATCCAATCTGGCCATTCTCTATCGGCAAGAAGCCTCCCCACCTGGGCACAGCACATACCTGCACAGATCATATAGGTGCCCCAGCTCCGGTGCCTGACTCTCGCCAATGTTGCAGGCTGAACTTCTGGTTTCTTCTCCTTCCTGAGCTTCTCTTCCCAGCACAACAAACCTGGAATGTCAGGGTTTAAAATGTTTAGTAAATGAGTTCTCTTCATCAGTTATGATTTACTAATCTCCTTGTTTATTGAGCTGTAGTTCATTGCAACTCCAGAGAAAGTGATTAGAAAACATTTACTATACAGCCTGGCTGGTGTGGCCCAGTGGTTGAGCATTGACCTATGAACAAGAAGGTCATGGTTTGATTCCAATCAGGGTACATGCCCAGGTTGCCGGCTCAATCTCCAGTAGGGGGCATGCAGGAGGCAGCTGAACAATGATTCTCTCTCATCATTGATGTTTCTATCTCTCTTTTCCTCTCCCTTTCTCTCTGGAATGGATAAAAATACACTTTTAATTACTACATAGTTTTATTACCTATGAATTAATGTATGTTTCAAGGGCATGGCTCTTTAGCTAGTGTAGGGTGCATGCTATTAGCATTATAGAATGACTATAGTAGTGATTTGGAATAAGTTAAGCAGGAGCTGGATTGAAAATCAAAGAAACAAAGAGCATCAGTTTGCCATCCAAATGAGTGAAAAATACTGTCTGAAGGATTAGAGTTCAAAGACAACCAGAAAAAGAGAGGGATGGGAAAGAGAATAACTATACCTGATGACCAATTTAGATTCTTGTTATTCTATCACCCCTATTCTTAGCTTCAAATAGACATCCATAAAATGTTTATGTGGAGCAAGAGTTTTATTTTTTTAAGTATCGTGGTTTATAACTTAAGATGAATACTCACCCCCATTCCTTCTCACCAATAAACTACCATTCTCCACAGATGGTACAAATAGAAAGAGCCATCATTACCCTCCCTACAAGGAGAAAGGAGCCCTCTATAACTGGCGGAATTTCAGGGGCAAGCCAGGAGCCCTCTGTAACTGCCATCCTCACCTCTCCACTAACCCACCAATCCACAACTTCCGCTAAAGTGAGGGGGTAATAAACCTATCGCATTTTTTGAAGGAAAGTCTGGATAATGCAGAGTTATAAAAAACAGTGAGAATGTTAGTAAATAAAGCAACCAACTACACTACGAAATACAGCTAGGATAAAGGTAGAAAATGCCTGGAAGAGCCAGGATCCAGTATCTTACCAACATTACCACCATTTTGGTTTTACCGTGTGTTGGCCTTAGGCACAAGCCTGGCATTGGTGGAGCATGGGCAGGCCAATGGCCTCACTATTCAGCTCAGCACTGAGATGCTTCTGGACTGTTAACACTTTGCAGTGTCTATGCACTCCGTCTCTCCTCCCTTGCCACTATTCTAGGTCCGAATGCTGCTGGCCCAGGGTGGCCACACCAGGGTTGCTTGGGAAGTAGTCACATAAGACAGTTTCTCCCTACGGAGTTTGGTCAAAGCTTGTGGCAAGGTTTACTGGTTAGAGAAATAAAATCTGCTTCCTTACTTCTAGTTTTAAAGGCTGTTCAATATGCATGTGAGAAATGACCGGGGTGGAATTTAATAGCTGGTGACTTGCTAAACTCTTCACTCTCATCACAACTGTACAACTTTGTAGAGATGATGCAAGGACGAGTTTTGAGAGTAAAAGAGGGAGCAGGGAGTTAGAAATGAAAGGCTCCTACAGTGCCGGGCCGAGGGGAATAACCGTACCACTGGCATGTGGGATAAAATCTCCATGAATCAGCTCAGGAAATGGTCCTCATCCCTTCTTCCCAAAAGGCCAGAAAAAAGTGCAGTAAGGAACGAGAGGTTTTAGCAAACTGGGCTTCACTTCATTATTTCCACTCTCTCACAAATCCACCACTCACCAGGATAACCTCAGCCCAGGTAATGCTTTTTAAATGAGGTGTTCTTCCTCAAACTTGTCTAGTCACAGTTCACTGGGGATTGCATGGGGAGGCTAGGAGTGAGAGATTCTGCTACTAATGCTTTTGAGATAGGCCTGAGGTGTTCGTAAATTTATTGAGCTTGTTCTGCTGTGTATATGTGTGTGCGCCAGGCCAATGGCATTTTTAAAAATAATTTTTAAAAAAATTTAAGTGCTTTTGTCTTATTATAAATTTTTTAAAAATTATTACTACAGAAATTATACCATAAAAAGTATTTAGAAAGATGCACAGAGATTTATTGAAAAAGAGGTTTATTGTGGCATTAGTTTTAATTCCAAAACTATAAGCGGTCAAAAATGTGCTGTGCCATCATTAAAAAGCATTTAAGGGATAGTGATCCAAATATATTAAGAGGGGGAAATACAGATAGAAACAACCTGTACACTATGATCCCATTTGCTTTAAAGTACTTATTCATTTATTTGCTTATGAGAAAAAGGGGATAATCCCAACGGATAAATATGCTGTGATTTCTGGATTATTTCAATGATTTTTATTTCTTTATATTTTTCTGTATTCTATAAAGTGCTTTTAACCACTCTAAATTACTTTTAGAATCAGGAAAAAATGATTCTTTGTTACTTTCAAGTTTAAACAAACCAATTTTCCCAATACCTAAAAACTAGTTATGTTCACAATAGTTAAGGCAGTCCTTTGAGGGGCTGGATCTTCCTGTTATAAATGAAACAGGTGCATCCTAGAGCATCAAACTGAGGACTAAAGGTTTGTGGGTTTGATTCCCATCATTTGCTGTTTGTTGATTCATTGATGACAGCCATTTTGACAGGTGTGAGGTGATACCCCATTGTGGTTTTAATTTGCATCTCTCTGATGATTAGTGATGGTGAGCAGATTTTCATGTCTATTGGCCATCTGTATGTCCTCAAGCTTCTTGTCTTTCAAGATATTTAGCTTCTCAAACATTGCTTGGTGGGAGACAATTTGCCCCACCCAGTTTTGTTCTCCACCTTCTTCCAACGCCAGGCAGGCAGGAAGAAGGCACATGCCTACAACTGGCTATTCTATCCAGGCACTAGCCACCCATCTCTGACCTTCTCTTAACCATCTCCTACTATCATTGAAAGGTAACCTGGACCAGCAAGTTCCAGATGAGAAACCATAAGTCCAGAGAAATTAGATGGTCAAAGTTCTAGAAAAGCACTTAGTTCTTCTGTTTTTCTAACACTGTGCACTTCCACCTTCCTTATGGAAATCAGGACGCAAGTAAGTGAGAAAATGGTGTAATGATGCTTTTTTGTGATAGTGTATCCAGATCTCCCTCCCTATATTCTTCCCCAGGTAGTTAGCCACTATGCCAGTGTTCCAGAACTTTAATATCAACACACATAGATGTATTTACCTTCATCAACAAATTCTCACTGGGTCCCTTCTCTGCACCTGGCAAAGTCAGAGGTATAAAGAAATGACTGCTGCCCTAGACAGCTTGGCTCAGCGGATAGAGGGGTCCTGGATTCATTTCTGGATGAGGGCATATCCCCAGGTTGTGGGCTCAATCCCCAGTGTGCAGCATGCAGGAGACAGCCGATAAATGATTCTCTTTCATCATTCTCTCTCTCTCTCTCTCTCTCTCTCTCTCTCTCTCTCTCTCTCTCTCTCCCTCTCTTCCTCTCTGAAATCAATAAACACATATTTTACAAAAGAAATAAAGAAATGACTGCTGCCCTAGCCAGTGTTTCACACAGGTTAGACTCCTTCTGGCCCTTTAAATACAGTTCTTCATGCTGTAACCCAACCATAAAATTATTTTCGTTGTTACTTCATAACTGTAATGTTGCTACTGTTATGAATCATAATGTAAATATCTGATATGCAGGATAATCTTAGGTGACCCCAGTGAAAGAGTCGTTTGACCCCCCAAAGGAGTCGCGACCCACAGGTTGAGAACCACTGGGTTAGAGCATTGGCCCATGCACCAAAGAGTTTCAGGTACCGATTCCTGGTCAAGAGCATGAACCTGGGTTGCAGGTTCAATCCCTGGTCTTGGTCGGGTGCATGACGAAGGCAACCAATTGATGTGTCTGTCTCACATCCGAGTCTCTCTCTCTCCCTCTCTCCCTCTCTCTCCCTCCCACAGCCGCCATCTCCCTACTTCCCTCTTCCACTCTCTTACAATCAATGGAAAAAATATCCCGTGGTAAAAGATTAACAACAACAACAAAGAAATAATTGTGATTTATTGCCCTGAGCAATTAGAATTAAGGGAAAGTTACCTAACAATATAGGAGCATAGGCTTACTGTAGGTGAAATAATATATGTGGGACGTCCAGCTTTTTATTTCAAACTGCTCTGTACTATAAATTAATAGATGGCCAGAATAATCTTAATCAGTTTTATTAGGCCAAAATTAAAATTCAGAAACATTTCTCTTATATTCTGTCCATATCTCATTGTTATAAAAGAGTGGGAATTAATTAATGTAGCTATTTAGAGATACACTGCCATCACTTCACTTTTTTTCATATAGTGATTTTAATGATATTATTATCTTGGCCAGCTTCTAACTCTAGGGAACATTAGATTGATCCATTTTCTCCAAAATCTTTTGTGTAGTAAGTTTTTATGCAAGTGGAAAACTTAATGCTAACAGAAACAAATTTGACCACGCTTTTTAAATTATAGGATAATTGCTAATTCTGTGGTCATTCATTCCCATGCCATCAACTCCAACACAGGAAACTATGAGAAATATAACCACTGGTAAAATTAAACCTGCAATTATAGCACCAATTTCTAGGATATGTTGATTTTTCCTGTTTTGCAACATGCAGACAGATATATAAAATTTCCTCATTTATTTCTCACATGCTGGTCTCATAAGCCCAGTGTTTGTCATATCATGATGATTTTTATAAATTTAAGACAGTTTTGATCCTTCTTATAGCTTTAGTTGTTTTTTAATGTGAGGATGATGATGTACTCAATGTATTAGCACACCTACCCTTGAAAACACTAATCCAAAAAAAAGAGAAACAGACACAAATCAACTTCATGCTTTATCCTGATTCATCATCGTTTAGCCAATAATTATCATTGTCACCTAGGGTTTGGATCAATCTCTGTACTTGCAAGGAATTCTGATAACTCTCCATATCTTCCTAATGCCCCTCATCTACTTTCAAAACTTTTCCTAGCTACCATTTATTTCTCTCACCCACCACCCACGCTCTGCTCGGTTCTTATTAAGGCCAAGTACTAGTATTTAAGGCTTCAGTATTCCTTACATTAAAGCAGCCCCCAAATTTTCTTCATTGGCTGAAGCCGTCTCTAACCAGAATCTTCTTTTCATCCGCATTATTTGTATAATTAGTCTTTGATCTTTTTCATTTTCTGTAGCCATAGTAACCTGTTACTTTAATAAATTTCATCCTCTTCTCCAGAAGTTATATGCCTCTCTGGCTCAGTATTGTCTGTCTTACATGATCAGTTCCACTGGCAGGGGCCCTGATTCATTCAGGTTACACAACCACCTAAGTATCTGATTTGACATACATGGCCCCTACAGGGAGGAGGGTAATCAGTAATAATACGTATTTTGCACTTAGTGCTTTCTATATGATATAGATTTAAACTCTATAGGCTACATGTAAAGCCACAAGTTTACCACTACACTATGTTGTTGTGATGAGAGAGAAGAGAGGCAAGAAGGCATAGGAGGAAGGGAGGAAGATAGAATAACATTGGTTAAATCTCTAGTGCCAGGGAAGTGCTGGAATAGAAGCCTGACTTCCTAGCTGTGTGGCTGCATATATGGCCCATGGCAACATGTATTGAACAATTACAAAGTCCCCTGAACTAGGTGGTGTGCACAGAAGGTCACAGAACTCAGGCAGAGGGGTGGAGGGGGGCTGTCTTCCTGGGGTAAATGCTGTCTTAAATGTTCTCTAAAGGGTGGGTTAACCGGTGTTTGAGTGGGGCAGGTACGAGCATTACAAGCAATGGAACTAACACATGCAAAGTCCCCACCTCATATGAAAGAGAAGGTTTATTAAAATAGTGCAAAGAAAACACCCATCACAGTGCCTGGCAGATGGTAATGGATAATAATGATGATGACAGTGGTGAGGAGGAGGATGGCGATGAGAGGCTATGCTGGTGACAGTGGTGGGAGCAGTAGTTGTGCTGATGACAACAGCTGTGACAGGGGAACATCTTTCCAAACATTTTTGTCATATTTTCTTAACCAAGAGTAGAGCTGACTAACTGAGATTTATTCTTTTTCCAGCTTTCACGTTACCCTTTTAGTGAAAACACTGATTCAAAGCGCATTTCTATAAAGGCAGCCAAGAACGGGGGGTGGTGGGGGGGAGTGGAGAACTAGAAATCTAGATCGTAAACATGTGACTAATAATTGCTTTACTTGTCAATTTTTAGTGCAGTATTGCAGGGCTAATGGAAGAAGAATATAGAGATCAGCTATTTTGTTCATTGTGGTGTGGATGACCAGTTTATCCAGAGAAAAATCTAACTAGAGCAATTAGGTGAGGCATTTAGCTAATACTAAAAATTTCTCAGTGGTAGCAGAACAAAGACAACAGTATTTCTTCCAGACCACATCCCTTTAGATTACCTCTGAGCATTAATTGTTAATAACAGTGCAAATTTTCAAACATCTTGCAAATAGTGGTCCTTGCAGTTTCCTTGATCTCCTCCACATTACCCAGCCACCTCAAGTGGGTAGGCTTTATTTGAAATGCTTCTGAAATGCTACAATGAAATAGGCAGTGAAATAGAATTTGCATGGCCTTCACCTCTTTCAACAGGTTCTGTACATATAACAAGGTTCAAAGGATAAGAGACTCTAATGGTTACAAACACAGAATTCCCACACCCAAAAGATTTCCATAAACGCTACATAAAAACACAGAGAAAGGTGTGGTGGCTCACTCTCATTGCCTTTTAAGTGGATTGGCCATTTTCTATTAAACCTCACCTGATTTGTTTGTGTAATGTTTATTTCTAGTAGACGAATGCCCGAAAGAGGAGAAATTATTATTGCAAGCGTGAGCTAGGAACCTGCAATCTGCCAGCCTGGGAAAGTAATTAGTCCTAAAGCAGAGATTCTGGGAGGAGCACTCCTTCCACCTGAATCCTGATTCAAATGGATTCTTCTACATGCATAGGTGTATTTCTCCCCTCGGGAGGGGTCATCACTTTCTTTACATCTTTGAAGGTGTCTTCAACCGCAGAGGAATTGTTAAAAGCCATTGCTCAGCAGGACCCTCCTTCTGTCAGTTCTTCTACTCAGCAACTTCTAAACACCTAGAAAAATACTTTAAAAGGGAAACACGTCTGCTTAATTGCTCATAAATAAGTCTGAGCAACATAATGGACCCTAAGTAAAAATGCTATGAATATTAAGCAGTATAATAAAGTGATCACTTGTCCAGTCATCAAAATTATCACCAGAGGCAAATAAACACATGTACTTAAATTTACTTAAATTTTTTTCAATTGTTATTTCAAAAAACTATAAAACCTGTGGGTATATGTAGACTGTTGTGAAATATCCTTCTGACAAAAGTCCCTTACGTCAATGTGCAGGACAGGTATTTGGGTGCTGTGGGAGAAGCACCACATTTGCTGATACCATCTTTTTTGTGACTGTCATGGTCTATGGATTTTTGGAGACACAGTTTCTTTTCCCACACTTGGTCCCCCTGTGACTCACTCACTTTTTCCAGTGCTCCTCATCCCTTGGAGGTTGTAACTCAATTTCGTCAAAGGTGGGGTGCCATACACATTGCTAAGTTCATGACCACTTATCACCAGTAAGAAACCTACCCTGATGAGTTAGCCTAGCAATGCTGGGGGCTGGGGGTGGGGAGAGTGCTTGTTTACATAAGGTTATACCATCCTCTCACCTGCAGGGACATAATTAAGGCTTCGGATCCTTTCCCTGCAAAAGTAAAAGATTTCACTGACTTTATACTAATTATGTGCTATGCCTTTTAAAGGCACATTATAATTTTTAAGGCACATTATAATTAATAGTGTGTCTCTGTAAAATGATAGAAAAAGATTGTTTTGAAGAAAAAGAAGATGAGGAGCCCTAACCGGTTTGGCTCAGTGGATAGAGCGTCGGCCTGCGGACTGAAGGGTCCCAGGTTCGATCCCGGTCAAGGGCATGTACCTTGGTTGTGGGCACATCCCCAGTAGGGAGTGTGCAGGAGGCAGCTGGTTGATGTTTCTTTCTCATTGATGTTTCTAACTCTCTATCCCTCTCCCTTCCTCTCTTTAAAAAAAATCAATAAAATGCATTTAAAAAAGAAAAAGAAGATGAGGAGAAAGTGGAGGAGGAGGAGGGAAGAATGAATGGCCAATGAAGGAACCATTATGTAATACTGCCATTAAAGAACATGTGGGCCAATATATATGAATGTTTGAGAGCTAAATTTCTGTCTTTGTCTGTGGAGAGGAGAAACAAAAGGGGGGAAGAAGCCAGGTGAGAGGGTCCAGTCTTTTCTGTTGAGCTCCATTAGTCATCTTGGGAAGGGACCATGAAGAAACAGAGATGGAGTCCCCAAGGGGCCAGCCTGGGCGCTGAGACCATGAACAGAAAGCACTTCTCTAAAGCAGGGCTTCTAGAAGGAACATTCCCCCATCCAAGTCCTGAAATTATAGTCAAAATGTTGTGTGCCTGCGCATAGATGCTTTTTTCCTCTGGGGAGAAGAGGTACAGCTTTCTTTAGATACTCTGTGGAATCCGTGACCTCACAAAGTTTGTTGAAACACATTGTTCAGCGTCAGGAGTCCCCAAAACCTCTTTCCAGAGGTGTCCAAATTGCTCTGCATCTCCTAAGCCCCGAGTATAACAGAAGGGACAGAACCAACATTTTGGGTATTGAACCGCTTTTCCCTTGGTGGCTTAAACCCACAACAGCAAGCCTCCTTAAGGTCACGTCAGAACCTGGTTAGCAAACTGGAATTCAGACAAACCACCCCAGCTACATGCCAGGCAGTACTCACCGTTCTCCAATACCCTCTTCCATTCACTAGTTCGTTTGTACTTCACAACACCTCTGGAGATAAGTAGGACACCTTACCATTAGCTCCCACTTATAGGACAGGAAATTGAGGGCCAGAGAGCTACAGTGTCTTGCTCAGGTTCATGTGCCTTGCTCAAGTTTGCACATGGTGGTGCTGGCCAGGCTGAGAATATAGGCCTCCAGCAGTGTGTGCTCTGCTGCAGCATGCACCCCCCTCACTCCCACCCCATTTCTGTTACGTGCAGGAATTTAAAGAAAGGTAAGTAAGACATGTCTGCCCACAAGGAAGTGGAAAGCTAAACACAGTTTGTTTCTCTCCCAGTGGCAAAAGGTTATTTTAATCCTCTCCACCCAAACCTATACATGTCCCTCATCTTGCCCTGCCCTTTCTCCATGATAAATGGAATCAAAGCCATTTAAAGGGAGGCAGTGCTCTCTCCAGACAACAAAGAAAGTAGCCAGTGCTTATTGTGCTACCAGAGACCTCCAGGCAGATCAGAAAAACAAACAGTGCTTCTCATCACATTTTCAAAGATATATTTTGTTTGAACGAATAGGGTCAGAACCTTGCTCATAGGAGAAATCATCTTTCTTTAGTAAACACGCATTGTACAAATTAATATTTTAGACATATGTTTATATACTAGAATCTAATAGGACATGTTATTAGCTCTGAGTTTTTACTTGTCCTTGTATGCATAGTGTTTTCTACATAACTCCAATGCACACCCAATGTGGGCATGGTGTACTTCTGTGATACTTGGTTTTGAATTTGGACATACGACTTGCTTTTGCCTATAGCAAAGGCTAAAATCATATTGTATTCATTCTGAGCCAAGACATTAAGAAGCATCATGTGTTTCCACTGGCCTCTTGCACTTCTTTAATCACCTTGAGAACATCATGCCAGACTCGCCCACTGGTACTAAGAAGAGGAGGCTGGACATTCAGCATAGAGCTCTACCAACCAAGTTACCCCAGCGGAGTCTAGCCTGCATTAGCGAATCCACCCTCTCTGAAGATGTTTCTAAGAGTAAACCTTTAGCTATGTTTGTTACAAAGTGAAGTTCTTTTCATTACAAAATAGATAAATAAATAAAATACACACATATTTTTGTCCCAGTGCAGCAGACAAGACAGTTTTACTTGAACTCTCCTGTTGAGTTTTAATAAAGATGTTTTGAGACACCTAGATTCTTTTTCATGAGATCCCTGTATAATAGGAATGACCAGATATACCTAGGCGGGGATATAGCCCAATTATTAATTGGACTGTGTGTTCATCCGTGTATCATTTCCATTACCACCCTTAGTTCATGCTTATATGGAAGTTTGTGACTAGGACAGAACCATAAAGAGAACAAATTACTTAGTTGATAAAAAGCCTGTGATAAAAATCTAGATTTTATCACAATGCCTTGAGAATCCTAAGGGAAAATTATTTGTAACCTAGAATTCCATACCTAAACTATCATTCAGGTAAATGGGGAGACAAAGACATTTTCAGATATATAAGAGCTATGAGAAAATGCTTCAGCAAAATAATGGTGTAAATAAAGAAATAGGACGTTATAAGATCCAGGAAATGGTAAATTACTTCAAGAGGGCAGTGAAGGAAAGAGCCAGGAGAATAGTTTTGCAGTAGATTTTGAGAACCACCAGATAGTATTGGATTGAAAACATGGAGAAAATTAAAAATATAAGACTAGAAAAAAATTTAATGAAACAATTAAGAATAGTAAGAAAAAAATCTCTACAATAAAGAGACTTACTTAATCATAATACAACCCTTGGTTCCACAATGGATTTTATTTACATAATCATCTATAATAATAAAAGCATAATATGCTAATTAATCAGACATCCTCCTGGATATCCTTCCTTCCAGACAAAACCGCAGCAGTGGCAGATGGGGGCCAGGGCAAAGGCCCTTGCATGAATTTTGAGCATTGGGTCTCTAGTAATATAATAAACCTCAACTTATAATTTAACAAAAAATAGCAATTAATAGTATTCAAAGGATTGGAGGAGATGAGGGAGTGGTAGAGTAAGAGTCAAATCTTCATCTGCCATAACAAAAAATAAATAAACAATGTTTAAAATGGATAAATTAAGAAGTAATGGTATAAGCATCTTATTTATAAACTAGAGGCCAGGTGCACAAAACTCACACCCTCTCCAATCCGGGACCCCTCAGGGGATGTCCAACTGTCAGTCGGACATCCCTCTCACAATCTGGGACCACTGGCTCCTAACTGCTCACCTGCCTGCCTGCCTGATCACACCTAACTGCCCCCCCACTGGCCTGGTCTCCCCTTACTGCCCCCCTTCCAGCCTAG
>PVJC01032439.1:0-19952 GCA_004026665.1 Murina feae
CCCCCCCCACCCCCATTGACTTAATACAGAGTGGAAGGGAGAGAGAGGAAGAGAGAGGAACATCGATAATGAGAAAGACGCATCCACTGGTCGCCCCCCTCACGCACCGCACGCCTGACGGGGGCCGGGGATCGGACCTGCCACCCAAACACGGCTCCTGACGGGGAACCTCAGGTGCTTCTCCTTTTCATGCTTTTGACGCAGGTGTTTAAGCCCAGCCAGTGTGGCTCGGTGGTTTGGCATCAACTTATGAACCAAGATCATGGTTCGAATCCTGGGCTGGATCCCCAGTCCAGGAGGCAGCCGATCCATGATTCTCTCAGGACTGATGTTTCTCTCCTCCTCCCTCCTCTTCCTCTCCGAAATCAATAAAAATATATTTTAAAAAAGTTTTTTTTTTTTTTTTTAAAAAAAACACCTTTATTTTTGAAAGTATGACACAGGTCCCCCCCCCTCCAGCGCTTCCTTCTAACCCCCATTCACACCCCCCTGGCCTTCACCCCGCTATTGTCTGTACCCACGAGTTATGCATGGATGCCTACGCGTTCTTTGGTTAACCTCTTCCAACCCACAGTGTATTTTAAAATATGTTTGTATTGATTAGAGAGATAGAGGAAGGGAGTGGGAGAGAGAAATACTGCTGAGGGAGAAGCACCGAAGTCACCCGGCTGCCTCCTGCACGCCCCCTGCTGGGGACGAAGCCCGCAACCCCGGGCCTGTGCCCTGACGAGGAGTCGACCCCGTGACCTCCCCAGCCACTGAGCTGCGCCGGCAGGATGGGCCCGTTTCGTCCCCACACCTACCTACCGTGTTTTTGTAGAAGAAGTAGAGCACCATGTTGGCCAGCCGGGAGTAACACCAGTGCCCGTGCACGATCAGCAGCCTCTCGAGGTAGCGGAACCGGGGCAAGGCGAAGTCGGAGGCCATCACTGCCTTGAGGGGGAGAGGACCCCATGACCGGCGGCCCCCCGCCCTGCCACAGCCGTCTCATCCCCACCGCATGCGAGGCAGCTCCCAGGCGGAGGAGAGCCCAGTGCTGCACTCGACGGGCGTGGCAGCGGCCAGGGCCCCTCACGCTGTCCCCTCTCTCGTGATCTCCTTCGACGAAAGAGGACTCTAGTTCAGGGGTGTCTGCTTATTTTATTTTCTTTAATAGATTTTTACTGAGTTCAGAGAGGAAGGGAGACGGGGGGAGAGAGAGAGAGAGAGAGAGAGAAAGAGAGAAAGAGAGAGAAGCATCCATCAAGAGAGAGAATCATGGCTCTGCCGCCTCCTGCACGCCCCACATTGGGGATTGAGCCCTGGACGCGAATCGAACCTGGGACCCTTCGGTCTGCGGGCCGACATTCTATCCACCGAGCCAAACTGTTTAGGGCTATTTCAGGGGCATCTTTTTTTTTAAATTCAAAGGAAATTTCTTTCATTGACTTCAGAGAGGAAGGGAGAGGGAGGGAGAGAGGCAGAGAGGGAGAGCAACATCCATGTGCGAGCCTCAATGGCTGCCTCTCGTACGGGCCCCGACCAGAGGCCCCCTGGGGAGGCGTGACGTGACGGTGAGCCGCCCGGTCGCCCGGGACAGCCCCGAAGGGTCCATACCTGCATGCCCTCCTGGCCGGAGATGCCCACGCCCACGTCAGCCACCTGGATCATGCTGACGTCATTGGCTCCATCTCCTAGAGGCGGCACAGGCAGGAGGAGCCGTCTGAGTCGAGGGGCCCAGAGGCAGATCGGCTGCACTGGGGTCCCCGCAGGCCCGAGTCCCATGACAGGTCCCGGGAGGAGCGAGGAACGGCCCTGGGAGGACTGAGTCAGGCCGTCAGAGCAACCGCCGTGCGACGTCTGAAGTCTGAAACGGCCGGCCCCACCCAGAGGTGCGTCAGAAAGTGGGTGGGCCCCGAGCCAGTGTGGCTCAGTGGACAGAGCACTGGCCTGCGGAACGAAGGGTCCCGGGTTCTATTTCGGTCAAGGACACAGGCCCGGGTTGCAGGCTCGACCCTAGTAGGGGATGTGCAGGAGGCAGTCGATCCATGATTCTCCCTCATCCTTGACATTTCTATCTCTCTCTCCCTCTCTGAAATCAATAAAACAATACACATGCATCAAAGAAAGTGGGCTGGCTGTGCCACCTTTTCCTTCAGCGTGCACTCCGCACAGCCGCCTCCTCCGCCTACAGGGCCCTCCCTCAGCACGGCATCTGGCCCCGAGAAAGGTACCCTCTCTTCATCATGGTTATTTCCTGAACTGGTCCAATCCCTTATTTATTTATTTATTTATTTATTTATTTATTTATTTATTTATTTATTATGTGTTTTTATTGATTTCAGAGGAAGAGAGAGGAAGGGAGAGAGAGAGAGAAGCATCCATGATGAGAGAGAACCATGGACCGGCCGCCTCCTGTGCGCCCCCTACTAGGGATGGAGCCCACAACCCGGGCCTGTGCCCTGACCGGGAATTACCGCACAGACAGCACATGAAGGAGACGCTCGCCAATTCATACTCATGTGGGCGCTTCCCTGCAGGGGGTGCAGGAGGGGTGCGTCCTGCCCAGGAACTGGCTCCGTGCTCACCCCTCCCCCCTCTCCCCCCGTCAGTCCCATCAGGAGTATGGCTGCTCCTCGAGTCAAGCAGCCGATGGGGAATGTTAGCCCCCGCCGGGCGGCGTGGCTCAGCGGTTGAGTGTCGACCCGGGACACAAGAGGTCACCGGTTTGATTCCCTGGGAGAACCCATCCGCAGTGGGGGGCCTGCAGGGGGCCGCTGTTGGATGTTTCTATCTGTCTATCCCTCTTCCTTCCTTCTCCCTTCTTCTCTCTCTAAAATCAATTAATAAAATACATACATATATAGCCTTCGCTGGTCTGGCTCAGGAGACAGAGCGTCAGCCTGCAGCCTGAAAGGTCCCGGGTTCGATTCCAATCAAGGGCACATGCCAGGGGGGTTGCAGCTCGGCCTTCAGTGCGTGTGTGTGTGTGTGTGTGTGTGTGCAGGAGGCAGGCGACCCATGCACGAGTCTCTATCACAGATGTTTCTGATTCTCTCTCCCTCTCCCTTCCTCTCTGAAATCAATAAAAATATATTTAAAAACCATATACATACAAGCCCTGGCTGGTTTGGCTCAGTGGGTAGAGTGTCGGCCCGCTGACTGGAAGGTCCCAGGTTCGATTCTGGTCAAGGGCATGTACCTTGGTTGCGGGCACATCCCCAGTGGGGGGTGTGCAGGAGGCAGCTGATCCATGTTTCTCTCTCATCGATGTTTCTAACTCTCTATCCATCTCCCTTCCTCTCAGTAAAAAAATCAATAAAGATATATTTTAAAAAACAACAACAAAAAAAATATACATACAGATAAAAGAAAAAAATACATTTCATGTGAAAAAAGGGGAAACGTGTAGCCACACCGGGCCTCGGTTAGCGCTCTCGGGGGGGAGGCAGGGGAGACGCCGTCACTGCCACTCACTGACCTCGGAACAGGACGCCCGAAGGCCCCCGTCACGAAGCAGCCGAGAGAGTGCAGACACACTGCGTCCAGAGGGTGACTCATCCCCATCCACAGGCGGGCTCTGCCCTGGAATCCTCCCCCTCCCTCTGCCCCGCCACCCCCCAATCCTTTATTGCTCTGGGCCCGTCGTGGGCGGTGAGTCAGACTCTGCAGAATTGAAATTCTACGAAGCAATAACAGCCCTGGCAGCTTTTCCCAGAATGTCCCCTCCGAAACGAGGGGTGACGGACAACAATGTTCTCGGCGACTCACCTCCCGTGCCCCCAGAAACGAGCTAATGTTCTCGGGGGTCACTGCCTGCCCTTCGGGTTCTACACGGTTTTCTGTTTTCAGATCTTTATTGTTTCAAGTATGACACACGTCTCCCTCCCTCCCTTCCCCCCGCCCCTGCCCAGGCCGGCACCATCCTATGCTCTGTGTCTGTGGGGGATGCACACAAGGTCTGTGATTGGCCTCTCTCCACCCACCCACCTGCCTCTGTCTTCCCTCTGAGACTCCGCAGTCTGTTCCATGTTTTTCTTTCTTGTTTGTTTTTTTTGTTTTGTTTTGTTTTGGTTAATCCTCACCGAGGGTCTTTTTTCCATTGATTTTTTAGGGAGTGTGGTCAAGGCAGACACATGGATGTGAGAGAGACACATCTACTGGTGGCCTCCTGCCCCGGCTCGGACAAGGGCCTGGGCCGGGGAGGAGCCTGTGACCGAGGTACACGTTGCTGACCCTTTGGTCCACAGGCGGATGCTCTATCCACTGAGCAACACCGGCTAGGGCTTTGAAATATATATATATATATGTTGGTTTCAGAGAGGAAGGAAGGGAGAGGGAGAGAAAGACAGAAGCATCTGTGATGAGAGAGAATCATGGATCAACTGCCCCCTGCACGCCCCACACTGGGGATCGAGCCGGCAACCCGGGCCTGCGCCCTGACCAGGAATCGAACCGTGACCTCCTGGTTCCTAGGTGGATGCTCAACCAGGGAGCCGCACTGGCTGGGCTGCGCTGGGTATGATCTTATAAATGGCGAGAAGAGCTTGGCAGGAAGCGTTCTTGCCGTGTCAGGCAGCAACGTGGAAGGGTGGGAAGTTCAGGAAGCGGCGGGAGGAAGCGACGGGACGGGCGCTGCCCTGGCTGGTGTGGCTTAGTGGGTAGAGCGTCACAGACCAGAGGCTCCTGGGATCGATTCTGGCCAAGGAACTCACACAACGTAAGAGGAAGACAGACGGTCCAATTTAAAAACGGGCAAAGGACCTAACCGGGCACTTCTCCAAAGCAAACATACAGGTGGCCCAGAGACACGCGACAGGACGCTCACAGTCCCCGATCCTCAGCGAGATGCAAACTGAGATGACAAGGAGGTGCCGCCTCACCCCTGTCAGAGTGGCTGCCATCAACAAACCAACACACGGCAAGGGCTGGCGAGGACGAGGAGGCAAGGGCGCCCTCGGGCCCTGCGGGTGGGGATGCAGACCGGGGCAGCCGCTGTGGAGAACAGTGTGGAGTTTCCTCAAAAAAATTAACAATGGAACTGCTGTCTGACCCAGTGACCCCACTTCTAGGGCTACCTCCTAAGAAACCAGAAACACCCATCAGAAAGCACATATGCACCCCAATGTTCACAGCAGCACCGTTTCCAATAGCTGAGGTCGGAAACAGCCCAGGTGCCCGTCCGCAGGCGCGTGGGTAAAAAAGCCGTGGCATGGCGAGACCACGGAATACTACGCAGCCGTGAAAAAGGAGGATCTCTTACCCTCGGGACGGCATGGAGGGACCTGGGGAGCATCACGCTAAGTGACACGAGCCAGTCAGCGAAAGACAAGCATCGCGTGACCTCACTCCTATGGGGAGTCTAAGTGACAAACAGATGCACGGAGCGGATCCAGAGGCAGGGAGACACGGGACGGGGGAGGGTGGGGGGGGTGATCAACCAAAGACCTTGTGTGCGTCTATGCGTGACCCACGGACACAGACAATAGGGCCGTGAGGGCCTGGGGTGGGGGGCGGGGGAAAGGGAACAACTGTGATACTTCCAACGATAGAGAATTTTTTTAAAAAGCAGAGAGCCGGCCGGCCGGCCGGCTGCGCACTCACCGATGGCCAGGGTCATGGCCTTGAGCTTGCTGCGGACCAGCTTCACCACCATGCTCTTCTGCAGGGGCGTTGAGCGGCAGCAGAGGACCGCGCGGCACTGCTTGGCCAGGAAGAGGAACTTGTCCTCCAGGCTCTTGTCCAGGGCGTAGGCCAGGCTTCTCCCGTCGATGACGAGGCTCGGGCAGGGGCCGGAGGCGGCAGCCTCGGGGGGCGGGCGGAGGAGAGGGTCGAACCCCACGCTCACGCTGCCCGGGGTCTTCTCCGGGGCACTGTGGGGGGCCTGGGCCTGCACGTAGGTGAGGCACTGGTCCAGCAGGGCTGCGCACGCGTCCTGGGGTGGACAGGGGACCAGGTCACCCCAAACTCGCCTGGGGCCCATGGTCTCCCTCCTGAAACCCAGTTAGCTACAGAGGGTGGCTGTTCTGCCCCGGCTGCTGCTCCTCAGTGGTTAGAGCACCAACCCCCCACACCAAAGGGTCTCGGGTTCGAGTCCAAGTCAAGGGCACGTGCCTCAGCTGCAGCCCTGGTTAGGGCAGGTGCAGGTGGCAGCTAATCCATGTATCTCTCTCACATCCATGGTTCTCTCTCTCCCTGTAAAATTAATAAAAACACATCTCAGAGCCTGGCTGGCTTGGCTCAGTCGTTGAGCACTGACCTATGAACCAGGAGGTCATTCGGGTCAAAGGCACAGGCCCGGGTTGTGGGCTCGATCCCCAGTAGGGGGCGTGCAGGAGGCAGCCGGTCCGTGATTCTCTCTCATCATTGACGTTGTTTTCTTTTTTTGTTGTTGTTGTTAATTGTCACTCGAGGATATTTTCCCATTGATTTTTAGAAAGAGTGGGAGAGGGAGAGACAGAAACATCGATATGAGAGAGACCCATCGACTGGTACCCCGACCAGGAACGGGGAGCCTGCAACCAAGATATGTGCCCTTGGCCCTCGCTGGTGTGGCTCAGTGGATAGAGCGTCGGCCTGCGGACTCAAGG
Organism: Murina feae; assembly: GCA_004026665.1. Lineage (NCBI taxonomy): Eukaryota > Metazoa > Chordata > Mammalia > Chiroptera > Vespertilionidae > Murina > Murina feae. The sequence goes on from PVJC01032439.1 coordinate 6,570, forward strand.
GTCCCAGGTTCGATTCCGGTCAAGGGCATGTACCTTGGTTGCGGGCACATCCCCAGTGGGGAGTGTGCAGGAGGCAGCTGATCGATGTTTCTCTCTCATTGATGTTTCTAACTCCTTATCCCTCTCCCTTCCTCTCTGTAAAAAATCAATAACATAAAAAAAAAAAAAAAAGGTATGTGCCCTTGACTGGAATCGAACCCGGGACCCTTCAGTCTATGGGCTGATGCTCCATCCACTGAGCCAAACCGGCTCATCATTGATGCTTCTATCTCTCTCTCTCTCTCTCTCTCTTTTCACTTTCTCTCTGAAGTCAATAAAAATATATTCTTAAAAAACCCCAATATTCTCGGGTGAGGATTAAAAAAAAAAATAAGAAAGAAATCACAGATGTGTGTTCCTTTGAAGCTAAGAGACCGTGGCGCGTGCCACCTGTTCCCAGGCAGCGAGAAACCCCTGCAAGCACCAGAAACGGACCCCAGGTGCAAGCAGAGGCCCAGGGCAGCGGCCGGTCTCCACAGCGGCTGGAAAAAGGAGGGTCCAGGCCATGGCGCTGCGCTGAGCTCCAGGGGGAGGCCCCTGTGGGCGGCTCGGGGCGGGGCGGGGCGGGGCGGGGCGAGGTGGGGCAGGGTGTCCGAGACCCACGCACCTGGGACCCACCTGGGAGTCAGCGTTGAGGGTGATGACCTCCTCGTCCTGGTCCAGCAGCTTGCAGGCGTAGGCGATGTTCATGGCTGTCTCCTGCTTGTCGCCGGTGAGAACCCAGATCTGCAGGCCCGCCTGGCGCAGTTTGGCGATGGTTTCGGGAACGCCGTCCTGCAGGCGGTCCTCGACCCCAGTGGCACCTGGTCCGACAGAGGCAGGGCAGGTGAGAGAGGCCCTTGTCCCCATCCGTCAGTGGGCAGGTCAGGATGGTGGCGGGCACCTTCCCTGGCGCTGACGCAGCTGGGGGTGAGCAAGGGTAACTGGGAGGCCTTGATCTGAACCCTCTGAGTCTACAACCCAGCATGTCCAGCTCTCCCAAACGCACAGCGTTTCAAAGAGGAAGACCTAGGAACCAGGAGGTCAGGGTTCGATTCCTGGTCAGGGCACAGGCCCGGGTTGTGGGCTCGATCCCTAGTGGGGGGCGTGCAGGAGGCAGCCGGTCCATGATTCTCTCTCATCATTGATGTTCCTCTCCCTCTCCCTTCCTCTCTGAAATCAGTAGACGTATCTAAAAATAAACAAATAAAAATAGAAAATATTTTAATATGTTTTTATTGGTTTCCCAGAGAGGAAGGAGAAAGAGAAGAAAAAGAGAGAGAGAGAGAGAGAGAGAGAGAGAGTGAGAGAGAGAGAGAGAGAGAGAGAAACATCGGGCCAGGAGTTGTGTAAACCAAGGCGTCACCGAGAGCCACGTCACCTCCCCCACCCAGACCATCTCTGAACCAGCCTGGTCCAGGCCACGGGGCAGGCAGCAGCGTAATTACCCAAAAGGTGCATATTGGTCTCCAGGCGGGTGGCCGACTGCGAGAGGAGCTCCTCGCGGTTGTCCACGGCGGATTCCGCCTCGAGGTGGCTCTGCAGCCAGCAGGCGTACTCCTCCTTGCTCAGCACCTGAGAGGGAGAGGGAGAGGGAGACGGAGAGGGAGAGGGACAGGGAGAGGGAGAGGGAGGGGGAAAGAGAGACATCACCCACTGAGCCTGTGCCTCACGGAGCACCTGGGGACACACATTGGCCCCCACTCACCCTCCATTTTTATTTTATATACTAGAGGCCCCGTGCACAAACTCGTGAGCAGGTGGGGCCCGGCGGGCGGGGCTTAGGGGCTGAGGGAGGTCGGCCGGCCGGCCAGCCCTGCTCCCGATCGGGCCAGTTGTCCGGCTGCAGGGCACAACATAGCCACCAGTCCTGGTCATTCCAATCACTCTGGTCACCTGGCTCTTATAGATATCGATGTATTGTAAAGATTTCTTTTCTGTTTCTACTTTATTTTTTTGTTACTTGATATTTCCCCCCTTGGAGTGTTGAGAGAGCGGAAGGGAAGGGGAGAGACACAGAGAGAGACACTGATGTGAGAGAGACGCATCGCTTGGTTGCCACCTGAGCAGGGCAGGGCGCCTGCAACCGAGGTATGCGTCCTTGACGGGAATCGAACCCAGGACACTTCAGTCCCCAGGCCGACATTCTGTCCACTGAACCAAACCGGCCAGGGCCTCTGTTTTCTTTTGTAAATATATTTTGTGTTGATTTCAGAGAGGCAGGGAGAGGGAGAGAGAGAGAAACATCCATGATGAGAGAGGATCATGGATCGGCCGCCTCCTGCACGCCCCCACACTGGGGATGGAGCCTGCAATCCGGGCATCTGCCCTGACTGGGAATCAAACCGTAACCTCCTGGTTCCTGGGCTGACGCTCAACCCGAGCCACGCCAGCTGGCCCCCACTCACCCTCTTGGCGATGCACAGGGTCCGCAGGCCCTCCACCGCGTACAGATTGAGGTAATCCTGGGTCTTGCTGCGGATTTTTTTTTGATGCCTCCCCCTGGCGTCATCTAGGTGGGAGCGGAAGCAGGAAAGCGGATGAGCAGGAGGAACAGAGCCCGCGGGAGACCCTGGAGCCGGTCCCCGTCTCGGCACCTCCCAAGTTTCATAATAAGAAGGAAACCACTCCTTCTCGTCTTTACCCGAGGACGTTCGGAGAACTCTTACTAAATCAATGGGAAAAAACATCCTTGAGTAAAGAAAAAAAAAATAAAAATAAAGGCACGCAACCTCCTGTGGGAGCCAGGCCTCATTAAAAAAAATTAAAAAAACCCAGCCCGTGTGGCTCAGTGCCTGAGATTCCCCATCAGGGAACGTGGGTCAGGGGAGGGTTGTGGGCTTGATCCCCAGTGTGGGATGTGCAGGAGGCGGCCGGTCCATGACGCTCTCTCATCGATGTTTCCCTCTCTCTCTCCCTCTCCCTTCCCCTCTCTCTAAAAATCAACGGAAAACAATGGGTTCACAAGTAAAGAACCATTAGAAAAATAAAAAATAAAAAAATAAAGAAGTTTTCATGAGAATCACTCTCCCCACGGGAGGGAGCTGTGCCTTGGAGCCTGGGATGCACCCTCGCTATCAGAGGGGCCGGGGGACCTGGGGAGGAGGGGCCGGGAGACCTGAGTTGCAGGGGTCAGGGGACCTGGGGAGCAAGGGGACCTGGGAGGACGGGGTACCTGGGGAGCAGGGCAGCAGGAGGTCCATGACCACCGAGTCGGCGCCCTTGGTGTAGACCTGGATCTCCTGGGTGAGCGGGTGCCGGATGACCACCGACATCCTCTTGCGCGTGGAGTCGAAGCCCAGCGTGTGCAGCAGCGGGAAGGTGAGGCGGCCCAGGTGCGGCAGCTGCACAGCCACGCGGTCCTGCAGGCGCTGCACCAGCGCGCAGCGGTAGGCTCGGGCCGCGTACACCAGCGCCGCCTCATCGGGGCTCTCGGCCTCGTAGCGCAGCTCAGGCTCCTGGGGGGGCGTCGGCGCGTGGTCCGGGGCGCACGGGTCGGGGTTGCCCTGGCCGAGGGCGCAGGGCTGGGACACCCGGCCATCCTCGCTGGCCGAGGCCCGGGCCCGGGCGGGTCGGCTCAGCTTCTCCTCCAGCCCCAGCAGGAACCCGGAGCCCGCCCTGGGGTTGGGCTTGGGGGGCGCCAGGCGGCTGGGTGAGAACCGGCGGAGGAAGCCTTCTATGGTCTTCACCGGGGACTTGAGCTGCTCGAACCTCACCCTCACCTGCAAGGGAGAGAGGCCAGAGGCGGTGAGGCTGGGCCCGCCCAGGCTGCGCCCTCCTGCCCAGTTCCTGGGTGTCGGGGTGCACGCTGCAAGGAAGTCGCAACCAGAGTCAGCATCTCTCTCTCTTTCTTTCTTTCTTTCTTCTGCAATCCTCCCCGGAGATATTTCCCCACTGCTTTTCAGAGTAGAAGGAAAGAAAGAGAGAGAAAGAAAAGCATCCATGTGCCAGCCAGTGTGGCTCAGTGGTTGAACGTGGACCTAGGAACCAGGAGGTCAGGGTTCGATTCCCATTCAGGGCACAGGCTGGGGGTGTGGGCTGGATCCCCAGTGGGGGGCGTGCAGGAGGCAGCCGATCAGCCATTCTCTTTCATCATGGATGCTTCCCTCTCTCTCCCTCTTCCTTCCTCTCTCTGAAATGAAAAAAACAAAAACATATATATAATAAAAATATCAGGCCCAGACATTCGGCTCATGGTTGAGCATCGACCTCACATCAATAGTTCTCTCATTTTCGCTCAAATCAATAAACGTTATTTTTGGGTGAGAATTAAATTCTCTCTCATACTGATGTTTCTCTCTCTCTCTCTCCCTCTCCTTTCCTCTCTCTGAAATCAGTAAAAATATATTTTTAAAAAGCCTTCAGTACTCCAGTAACATTCCCAAACCTCGAAGAATCTTTTCTGCACCAACGACAACCTGCTCAGCCGCTGGGGACGTCGGGATCCTGGTCCAGGCGGCCCGTCCCCCAGTCCTGGCCCCCGGCCTGTCGGGTCCTCTCTCCTGTATGGGGCTGGGGGCCTGAGACTCGGGGCCCTGCCTCTCCTGTCTCCCCGACTCGGCCCCTGATCCCGACCCCCAGCGGCTGCAGCCTGGGAGCGGAGGGGGTCCTGGGGTCCCGAGGGCCCCGGGGGCGGGACCTGCCTTCTGCCGGGGCTGGTCCGGCGCGGTGACCACGACCGTGTTGCAGATGGTGAGCGCGATGAAGAAGTCGAAGACGTCGGACAGCTCGGGCGAGAGGCGGGCCAGCGGGCGCGGCTGGTGCCTCGCGGCGGCAAGGAACCTGTCGCATTCGCTCACCTTCTCCAGCAGCTTGGGGTCGGGCGTGATGTCCTTCTCCTGGAAGAAGCCAGACGCCGGGGGGCCTACTCAGTGTCGGTCTGACCCAGGGGCCTACTACGTGTCTGGGGGGTAAAGGAAGGCACCTTGATTTCTTTCATTCTTTTTAAAACAAACCTCACCTGAGGATATTTTTTTCCACTGATTTTTGGAGAGAGTGGAAGGCAGGAAAGAGGGAGAGAGAGACAGAGAGAGACACACACACACACACATCGATGTGAGAGAAACACCGATTGGCTGCCTCCCACTAGTTAGGTACGTGCCCTTGACAGGAATCGAACCCGGGACCCTTTGGTCTGCAGCCCAACGCTCTATCCACTGAGCTACACCACCCAGGGCGATAGGTTTATTGATTTGAGAAAGAAAGTGAGAGAGACAGAGATTGAGAGAGAGACACTGACATGAGAGGAACCTTGACCAGTTGCCCCTGTACATGCCCCGCGTGGGGACTGAACCCGGAACCCGAGTAGGTGCCCCAGAACCACCGCAACAAAGCACACCGAGGCCCTGAGGCCGGGAGGTGAGGGGCAGGCGGGCGGGCGGGCCTCACCATGGGGCTGCTGAAGGCGGTGTGCTTGGACAGCATGCTGGCCCTCCTGACCTCGGCCCGGCTGCCCGTGCGCCGGTGCGACCGGGTGCTCTGGGTCCGGTGCACCAGGCGGACGCTCTGGTGGCTCCCGATGCTGCCGCGCTGGGACAGAGACCCGCCTCTGGGCACCAGCTCCTCCGAGTCCGAGTCGGCCTCCTGGTACCGGGCCAGCCGCTGGGCTGTGGGGAGAGGGCCACGGGGTGACACGGGGGGGCGGAGGTGGAAGTGCGTCTGCAGGGCCCTCGCCGCCTCTGCTGTCTGGCGAGGTTCCCACCGAGGGGTGGAGGACGCACCTACACGCCACCTGCTGCGGTTGAGAGAGTCAACCCATTTCACAGATGAGAAAACCGATTCCCAGAGCACTCCCAGAGCTCGCTGAGGTCCCAGGAAGCAAGGCTGGGCTCGGGGGTGGGGAGGGGAGGGGGTGTTAGCCCCACAGACTGCCAAATCTTGGGTCCTATCCTTTTTGTTTGTTATCCCTCACCCGAGGACGTACTTCCATTGATTTTATTATAGAGAGTGGAAGAGAGGAAAAGACAGAGAGAAACATCGATGTGAGAGAGACACCTCGAGGGGTTGCCTCCTGCTCGAGCCCTGACCAGGGCCCGGCCCGGGAATGGAGCCTGCAACTGAGGTATGTGCCCTTGACGGGAATCGAACCCAGGACCCACACCAGCCAGGGCTCGGGCCCCGTCCTTTCTGGCACACACAGGCCGAGATGGGTTCACGTACAGGCCCCTTTCCAGGTGAAGCCTCGAGGTGAATGGGGTCTGGGAGGGACAGGTGCTTGGGAAGGCCGGGCCCACTGAGTAGCTGGGGTCGTGTGGCCACCTGGCTCGCAGGGGTCATCCTGCCGGAGACTCACACAGGAGGACGGTCCTCAAGGCCCTGTGGATGGCTTCCTCCCGCCAGCAACAGCGGGCTCCCTGCGCAGGCCCAGGTGGGCACTGTCCCCACTCATCCCATCACCAGGGAGAGCCTTTAAGGACGCCCGCCACCAGGGGGCAGTGCCACCCAAACACAAGTCCCTTGTCCAACCTCCTGCTATGCAGGTTGATGCTCAACCACCGAGCCTCGCCGCCTGGGCAACAAAAAATATATTTTTAAAAAATCAATGAAAAGCCCTGGCCGGTGGGGCTCAGTGGACAGAGCTCGGCAGCCTGAGGACTGAAGGGTCCCGGGTTCGATCCCGGTCAAGGGCACGGACCTGGGTTGCAGGCTCCCGGTCCCGGTCGGGGGGCCTGCAGGAGGCAGCCCATCGCCGTGTCTCTCTCACGCGGGTGTTTCTCTGTCTCTCCCTCGCCTTCCACTCTCGAAATCAATGGGAAAAATACCCTCGGTGGCTGACAGCTAAATAAACAATGGTAAAAACCAACGGGAAATGAGAATCCTCAGGTGAGGACGAACAGAAGCCAGCAACCCTGGAAGGATGTGTGTGCGTGCGTGTGTCTCTGTCTCTGTGTGTGCGTGTGTGTCTCTGTGTGAGTGTGTGTTTTTGTGCGTCTATGTGCGTGTGTCTGTGTGTCTGTGCATGTGTCTCTGTGTGTGGGAGTGTGTGTCTCTGTGTGAGTGTGTGTATGCGTGTGAGTGTGTGTCTATGTGTATCTGTGTGTGCATGCATCTGTGCGAGTGTGTCTGTGTGTGCACAAGTGTGCATGCGTGCATGTGCGTGTCTATGCACGCATGTCTGTGCGTGCAAGTGTGTCTGTGCGTGTGTCTGTGTATGTGTGTGTCTGTGTGTGTGCCTGTGTGTCTGTCTTTGTGTGTGCATGTGTGTCTCTGTGTGAGTGTGTGTATGTGTGTCTATGTGCGTGTGTCTGTGCATGTGTCTCTGTGTGTGGGAGTGTGTGTCTCTCTGTGTGAGTGTGTGTATGTTTGTGTGTCTATTGCGTGTGTCTGTGTGTGCGTGTGTTTGTGTATGCGTCTCTGTGTGGGAGTGTGTGTGTCTATGTGTGCATGTCTGTCTTTGTGTGTGTGTTTGTGTGTCTATGTGCATGTGTCTGTGTGTGTGTGTGTCTGTGTGTGTGTCTCTGTCTGTGCGTGTGCACAAGCGTGAGCGTGCCTGTGCGCCGGCCCAGCCCCCCGGAACCCCGGGACGCACCGTTGGCGTCGTGCGAGTACTCGGCCCCGGACACGGTGCAGCGCCGGAACACCATCTTGTTCTCGGTCAGGGTGCCCGTCTTGTCGGAGAAGACATACTGGATCTGCCCCAGGTCCTCCGTGATGTTGAGCGCGCGGCACTGCAACCGCGCGCCCGTCTCCTCGTCGTACAGGCCGGCGTCCTGGTGGATGAAGTACACCTGGCACACCTTGACGATCTCGATGGACACGTACAGCGACACGGGGATGAGCACCTGGGAGGCACGGGCGCCCGGGAGCGAGGGGCCGTGAGGACGGGCGGCCGGGGTCCGTCGAGGCCGGTGCCCCCGCTTTGTCCCGGCCACGACCCCCTGAGCATCTCCAGCACCCTGACCCCCAACCCCCAGCACAGAATTCTCCTTATCCACAAAGTGAGCTCCCCTTCACGTGGAGGAAACCTCAAAGGCCATGAACTTGGTCTAGACAAGCTGCCAAAGAACATGGCACCCATGAGGGAGAAAAATAAAAGGGCGGAAGGACAGTGGACGAACTGAGGAGGAAATCACTAAGGAATTGGTAACAAAACAATAATAACGTGAAGGGATATGAAAAAGTAGCGAATAAGGTTTTAAAACATGTAACAGAGAATTAAGATGCAGATACGTCACAGTATGTATTATACACTACACGCAAGATCCCCGGAACCGTCAGAAATGCAAAACACTCACTGTTAGTAACCCCCTCGGGGGCCTGTGCCTCACATTGGGAACCACGGGTCTAAGCTGTTTAACGCGACAACTGTGTGGCTCGGGGACTGAGCATCGACTCAGGAACCAGGAGGCCAGGGTAGGATTCCTGGTCGGGGCACAGGCCTGGGTTGCGGGCTCCATTCCCAGCGTGGGGGGAGCAGGAGGCAGCCGATCCATGATTCTCTCTCATCACTGATGGTACTATCCCTCTCCCTCCCTCTTTCTCTCTCTCAAAAAAAAAAAAATCAATGAAATGACAACAGCCCCCCGCGCCCCTGTGCCGGTTTTGGCTGAGTAACTGGAGAGTCGTCCGGCAGACCTAAGGGTCCCGAGTTCGATTCTGGTCAAAGGTAGGTACCTCTGTGGCAGGTTCCTCCCAGCCCGGGCCTGGGTCAGGGCGTGTGCAGGAGGCAACCCATCCATGTGTGTCTATCCCATCGATGTTTCCCTCTAATCTTTCCCCCTCTCTTCCACGCTCCCTGAAAAAAAAAATCAACGGAAACACATCCCTGGGTGAGGATGAAAAAAAATAAATTAAAATAAAATAATGACCACAGCACAGGAAGCAGGAGCTGCACTGTACCTTTCGGAGTGTACAGAGGTGGGTTTAGAGTCGCTGTGGGGAGCGTGTTTTAGGACATTGGCAAAGGGTTTAAAGAGGACGGCCTGGAGGAGCCACAGCAGAGGGACATCCTCTGGGGAGGGTACCCGGGCCCGGCACAGCCGTTGGCGCAAGTAAGCGGCGCTTCAGAGAGGCTAGGAGAGGAGAGAGAAGAGGAGAGAAGACAAAAGACAGGGCTCACTCAGTTAGAGACCCCGGGAGCAAAGTCAGCTTGGGCCCCAGCAGTCCTCGGCCCCGGGCTGTGCCCCAGGCTCCCAGCTGCCCGACCCTCGGACACACCCCTCCCCCCACCGACGTAGTTTCTGCAATGCACGAAACAGGGCAGGGACCAGAAGGCACGAATCAGACAGGACCAGGAAAACGCTCAGGTTCGCTTTGACAACTTAAGAGCAAGCTTCACGAACCTGGCCCGGCCGGCCTGGCTCAGAGGTTGAGCCTTGACCTAGGAACCCGGAGGTCAGGGTTCGATTCCCGGTCAGGGCACTGGCCCAGGTTGTGGGCTCCATCCCTAGTGTGGGGTGTGCAGGAGGCATCCGGGCCATGATTCCCTCTCCTCATTAATGTTTCTCCCTCTCCCTTCCTCTTTGAAATCAATAAAATATATTTTTAGAGAGAGAGAGAGGATGGCAGAGAATTCGAACTTGAAAATCACCCAAGAAGACACTCCCTGGATAAACTCGGTGTCGACCTAAAAGGCAACGCATTGGGAGGGTCCTCGGCGCCGAGGCGGAGCCTGAGGCCTCTCCGCGTCGTGCCCTCAGCACTGCTACCTGCAGGACGATGACCATGGTCAGGAAGGAGTAGACGCCCGCGGTGACCGGGGACAAGGAGCTGCCGTCCGCCTCGGGCACGTCAAACAGCGCGTCCTTCTCCTGGTACCGCCGCACCCACATGCCGTGCCCTGTGGCAACATCCAGAGAGAGAGGCGTCACTCGTCTGATGGCACAGGGCAGACGAAAGCCAAATCAGGGGTCTGCTACTCAGCACAGGGGCATTTGGACCCAAGGAGCCCCCGCTGGTCGCCTGAGAAAGCGAAGCACAGCCCGGCCAGCGAGGCTCACGGGCTGAGCGTCCACCTAGGAACCAGGAGGTCGGGGTTCGAGTCCCCGTCAGGGCACCTGCCCGGGTTGTGGGCTGGATCCCCAGTAGGGGGCAGGCAGGAGGCAGCCGGTCCAAGATTCTCTCTCCTCACTGATGTTTCTCTCTCTCTCTCTCCTCCTCCCTTCCTCTCTGAAATCAAACAAAATATATATTAAAAAAAAATAATAATGCCCTACCCGGTGGGCTCTGTGGATAGGGCATCAGCCTGCAGGCTACAGGGTCCCGGGTTCGATTCCGGTCAAGGGCTCGGACCTCCATGGCAGGCTCCTCCCCAGCCTGGGCCCTGGTGGAGGCTCGTGTAGGAGGCAACCCACCCATCGTGCTTCCCTCACATCGATGTTTCTCTCCGTCTCTCCCTCTCCCCCCCCCCCTACTCTCTCTCTAAAGATCAATGGGAAACTATCCGCGGGTGTGGCTCACGACGACGGCAACACAACAAAAACAAAACGTCCTTCCATCCCGGGGGTTCCCGGTGGGAGAGAGGACACAAGGTGCCACGCCCAGGGAGCGTCAGGGACTGAGGGGGCCGCCCCGGCGAGGGGACTTACCCACGGCTGAAGACAGACACATGCCCACGAGGAGGAGGACACACCAGAGCACATCACAGTTCACCTGCCGCTCCAGCTTGCTGCGCTTGTAGCGCGGGCCACTGTTGTTCAGCAGCGCCTTCGTCTCGTGTCCTGCGGGGCCGGAGGGGGGCATCAGTGCCCAGCAGGGAGGGCACTCCGGGCACCGTGGGTGCAGATGGAAGTATAAGCTGCCGCCATCCAGGGACACACAGGGCACAGGCCCGGCCCGAAGAGCAGGGTCCATCCCGGCCAGTGACCCAAACCAGCACCAGCCACGGGGCTGCCTGGAGGGACACAGGCTCCCGTGCTCAGGAGGGGCACGTTTGGGTCAAGATGGGATTAGATATGGCGCTTTTCCCCTCATTTCTTTTTAAAAAATATATATATATTTTATTGATATATTTTACAGAGAGGAAGGGAGAGGGATAGAGAGGTAGAAACATCGATGAGGGAGAAACATCGATCAGCTGCCTCCTGCACACCTCCTACTGGGGATGTGCCCGCAACCAAGGTACATGCCCTTGACCGGAGTCGAACCCAGGACCCTTCAGTCCGCAGACTGACGCTCTATCCAGTGAGCCAAACCGATCAGGGCTTTCCTCATTTCTTCATTGCCCAGATGATCTGCAATGGGTGTACATACTTACTATATATATATATATATATATATATAGAGAGAGAGAGAGAGAGAGAGAGAGAGGGAGAGAGAGACAGTTATTGATGTCAGAGAGGAAGGGAGAGGAGAGAAGGAAAAATCAATGAGAGAGAATCATGGATCGACTGCCTCCTGCACGCCTCACACTGGGGATGGAGCCCACAACCCAGGCCTGTGCCCTGACCGGGAATCGAACCCAGGACCCTACAGTTTGCATGCCAACGCTCTATCCACTGAGCCACACTAGCTAGAGCCATGCTACTTTTATAATCAGGAAAAAAATAAAAACCCAGCCAGTGTTGCTCAGTGGTTGAGCATCGACCTATGATCCAGGAGGTCATGGCTCAAGAATCCTGGTCAGGGCCCCTGCCCGGGGTTGGGGGCTCGATCCCCAGTAGGGGGCCTGCAGGAGGCAGCCGATCCCCGGTTCTCTCTCATCCCCGATGTGTGTGTCTCTCTCCCCCTCTCCCTTCCTCTCTGAAATCAATAAAAGTATTTTTTTACGAGAAAAGGACGGATGCTCCAGAGCTCACAGGACAAGGAGGGCGGCTGGTGTTACACCCCAGACCCCACCCCCCCCGGCTGCGACCCGCGCACCCACCTGCGTAGATGACGATGCCGACCACGGCCTCCGTGTTCCTGACGGTACAGCCTCGCAGCAGCAGGTTCTCCTTGTGCAGCCCGGCCTTCTTCCCGTTGTCGTGCGTGCTGTGGGGGGACGTGGGCCCCGAGTCACAGGGGGACACCTACACGGGCCTTCCACGCCGGGGAGCGCTGCCTTGGGGAGGGAAGGCCTGGACGCAGGACGCAGGGCTGGGAGGGCAAACAGGGACCCCAGAGGGCCCGCACCCTGCCTCCGGGGATTCCACAAGACACCCCCCGCCCCCCCCCCCCGCGGATTCCAGTTGGCGTTCGCTGGGAACAGGGCTGCTGGGAGCATCCCCAGAGCCAGAGGTTTACTCTGAAGGAGCTTTAGGGAATCTTTTCTTAAAATATATTTTTATTGATTCCAGAGAGGAAGGGAGAGGGAGAAACATCAATGATGAGAATCAGGGATCGGCGGCCTCCTGCACGCCCCCTACTGGGGATCGAGCCCATGCCCTCCGCCGGGAACCGAACCGTGACCTCCTGGTTCCTAGGTCGATGCTCAGCCCCTAAGCCACGCCGACAGGGCAGCCCTGGGGGAACCTGAAGAACTATGTGTCCAGCAGATCCTGGGTCCTCGGACTTTAATCTGTTCCCGAAAGCCATTCCTGAAGCAACGGGTTCACAAGCAGAATCCTTTGTTTCCCTCGGAAAGGACGTAAACGGAATTCCTCCGGTCCAGCCCCCACGTGGTTCCCCCCTTTTTTGCATGTCTAACGGGCCGTCTCATCTATATACTAACGCCTCTTCGACTGACCCCCCCCCCCGCCCCCACTGGCCTTAAAAGGATTTCTCACACATCACTGCCTCCGAGATGCCATCACCAGCTAACTGCTTTTCCTTGCCCCAAATCAGCACCCGTTTTCCTACCGATTCAAGTGCCTGTGACCGCTGTTTTGCGTTTTAAATATTTTTTTTATTGCCCGACCGGCGTGGCTCAGTGGCTGAGCGTCGACCTAGGAACCAGGAGGTCACGGTTCCATTCCCGGATACAAGCTCGATACCCAGTGGGGGGCGTGCAGGAGGCAGTGGGTCCATGATTCTCTCTCATCATCGATGTTTCTCTCTCTCTCTCATCTCTTCCTCTCTGAAATCAATTAAAAATATGTATTTTTAAAACTACGTCAATTAACTGTTCTCGTTATTGGGAAGGTTCCGGCCCACGGCTGGCTGTTCGTGGTGAAGTGTTTGGCAGAGTCCAAAGTTACATGAGGATTTTCAACAGCAGGGCGGTCAGCGCCCCAACTCCGTGCTGCTCCAGCGTCCGCCGCGCGCACATACACGAAGCCCGTCACACAGAAGGACAGGGGCGGGGGCAGAGGGACGGACGACACTCACATGCAGCCTCGGAACCTGCTCAGGTCGTTGTTGGGTCTCTCGCACTCGATGACGCTGGTGAAGGTCAAAGGGTCGAATTCAGAGACCTGCAACAGCACGGGGGGCGTCAGGGAGCGCCGGGCTCCGCCTGCCCCATCCTCAAAGGCCCTCGCCTTTCTGCCTTTTTATTTACTTATCATC
>PVJC01032440.1:0-19933 GCA_004026665.1 Murina feae
TTCTTCACTATGGTATGGCATAGTATTTAGAATGGTTTCTGGCACATAGTAAGCACTCAAAAATTCATTGAATGATTGAAAAGAGAATGGGAGAATAAGAAATGGTTATCGCTTTGCTATTTCTTCCTATTTATCTAAGAGAAGCAATGTCCATAGCTACGCTAACATCTCTCTCCTCTTCTACCCTCCTGTTATCCCCAAGAATGCCTTTACCCTCCTTGGAAAGGGAAAGGGCAAACGAGTAGAAAGATGAGGGCTGTTCTTTCCACAGTGTCCGTGAGGAGCCCTCTTCTCTTGAGCCCAGAGAGCCTGGGTCAGGGCATTCAGTGCTGTCTGCAGTGATTCCATCTCTTATGCTTGTCTAGGGGGAGAAAGAATTTCTTGGAAATTCAAGAAAATAGAAATTCATTTCTTGATGAGTACTTTGTGCTACAATGAATTAATCTTTCTCTGGCATCTACCTGAGATTGCCAACTTGGAAACTCATTTTGACATTTAATCATGAGACTGATCCGCTAACGAGGCACCTGACATTTAATTAAATGACGACTTTAGCCTGTAAACTGTTTATGTGTCTGTCCTTATTTCTGTAACACATTGTAATATCCTGGAGGCCAAGCATGACTTCAGCTCATTTTTGAGGTTTATGCTGCAAGGTAACTTACTAGGAGACTAAAGGAGTGTTCGATGAACTCTTGCCCAATGTAAATCACACATTTAATTTTCCTTAGCCAATAGCTCCAAGCAGCTTGTTTTAGTCCAGCTCATCCTGCTGCTGCTGCTGGAGCAGTACTGGCTGCAGTTGAGTGGGCTTTCCTGCTGCTCTTTCCCAGAAAGAATTGAGTTAATTGGCTTACAGTGTATGGTAATTAATCTTTTACTTTATTTTTAAAATTGAATCTGCCTTCCATTGTTATTTAAACCTATATTAGAATGTGCCCTATTTGTATCTTCACTGCAGTGGGAAGAAGGATTATTTTTACCTATGTGTGATATATATATATATTTTTTTTCCCTAATAAATTATAATAGGTTTGATATCTCCTGAAAAACAAAACAGGGCTTGCATGTTTAAATTGTGAGCCCCTATTTAACTAGATGGAGGGAATCCTTTCACGTTGTATATGTATATCAAATCCCCCACAATGTACGCTTTAAGTAACTTACGATTTTATTTTTACTTTTTAAAAATAAATTATAATTTCACATGTCAACTATACCTCTATAAAGCTGAAATTAAAAAAAATAAGTGTAAGCCCCTGAGAAGCAAGATTGTCTTGCCATTGTTAAAACAAGATTGCCTTCTGCAGAGGGTAATTTTCACTGCCTTCCCTCGTTAAGCCTGGTGCTGTATTTGCTTGGGTCATATTTGTTCCTCTGCTTCTTGGTCAGGAAGCTTGAGTTTATGATCTGGTTTCCCTTAAGCTGATTGCCTCGGGAGCAGACGTGAGCTCTGAGTTGGAGGAAGAGATAAAGGGCACGTAATTAACTTTCCGTCCATGGCGTGAGATGCGTGCAGCAGGGAGCATCCAGCTTGCTCTGGCCTCCTGTCTGCTCATGCAGCACAGAGGGGCACACCACAGTCTTGGTCTTGTATCAGTGAGGGCTAACACTCATTGTATTTGCTGCCTCGTTTACTTAAGAGGAATGTTGAAAGTTACTCTTCTTTTCCTGTTTTGTATGTGTGTGTGTGTGTGTGTGTGTGTATGTGTTTTGTTTTTTTTGTCTTTTTACATGCTATTCTTGAGAAGGTCTCCCATTGAGTGCCTCAGCCACTCTTAGAACTACCCGTATGCATGGAATAAATTTTTAAAATTGAACTTTTAATGTGGGGTCAGAGGTTGGGTGCAAGATTTAGTAAAAAAAAAAATTTGCATTTTGGATAAACAATGAATACTTTTTACTGTAACTATGATCCATGCAATATTTGGGACATACTTGTATTTTAAAATATCTGCTTTTATGAAATGCAAATTTAACCGTGTCTTGTGTTTAATCTGGTCACCCTAGTCAGATCGCCCCATGCTTATGCACAGAAAATGCAAGGGTCACAATAATGTGCAGAGAATGACTGAGCTCATTTTGATGACTGCACATGTGTCCAATTTAAAGATAGAGAGGACTCATAAACTCAAAAGTATTAGAAGGAGAAAGAATTTGGAGGAGGTTTAGTTTTGCTCTATATTTTTATAGTAAGGAAATTCACATTCAGAGACGTGAAGTCTCTCTGTAAGATCACACAGCTAGTGGCAGAGCCAGAATGGGACTCTAGGTCCAGTGGCTGGTCTGCTGCACAGTGTCTTCCCTTACGAGATCCTGTATAAATTGCTTATGTTTTCCTGTTGACCCACCCCTGCGCGATGACTCCAATGTCATCCTCTCCTCCAGTCCCCAGATCCAATATGTTGCAATCAAAGCCATTCTCATGAGACACCCTTGACTTTTTCTGAGGGCCACCACTTGGTTGTATTTCCTTCTATGTGTTCTTTTTTTAAAAATTTATTTATTTATCTTTATTGTTCAGATTATTACAGTTGTTCCTCTTTTTTCCCCCATAGCTCCCCTCCTCCCATTTCCCACCCCCCCACCCTCTGTCCTTACCCCCCCACTGTCCTCATCCATAGATGTGCGATCATTGTCCAGTCTCTTCCCTCACCTCCAACACCCTTTACCCCCGAAAATTGTCAGTCCACTCCCTTTCTATGCCTCTGATTCTATTCTATTCACCAGTTTATTCTGTTCATCAGATTTTTTATTCACTTGATTTTTAGGTTCACTTTTGATAGATAATGTATTTGTTGTTCATAATTTTAATCTTTACCTTTTCTTCATCCTCTTCTCAAAGGATACCTCTTATTCCTTTTAAGGGCCTGTTAATATTTTTGTCCTTTTTGAATTTTTATTGTAGGATGCTTTGATTAAGAGTAATTCCACAATAGTATGGTCTTATTGAAAGCCTGCGTGCTCTGCACGGCCCACTCACTCCTATGAAACCCCTCATCCCTCTGTATTTTGGTAGAACAATATGGCAGCTATGTGGGAAGGACCAATGTGGGTAGATAGATATAAGTGACTTGCCCTTTAGAGATGGGTTATTTTATTATTATTATTATAAGGTAATTTGTATCTATTTAGGAAAGTTGCCCTGAAAATGAACACGCCTTCTCTGACCGCCACTAGAATACCATATTCCAGGGCCAATATTTTTGTTTTTTTCATAGCTTTGTTGAATAATTCATATAAAGCCTTACCAGCTGCCAGGTCAAAGCATAATAATAAAATTGGTTGCCAAGAGACTGAAACATCTGTTCTTATTAACTGCGGTTTTTCTATCTTGCCCTGATCTCACCACCTGGGCGGCTGATCCAGTCTTATCTAGCTTGGCTGGTTATGTATCTCTTGTGTATTTATATCATTAAAAGCATACACAGGGTCTCAATCAGCAAACTAAAAGTGACAGTGAGGTATTTTTATTGTTGTACTACCCCTAAGGTGGGGAAAACGACACATATAGAAATAGGTCATGATTTAAATGTTCCTTTGAGATACCTAAGAGTTTTAAAATATAATCCATGGTCATGGTTGGAACTTTTTTGTTTCCTGCAATATGTGATTTTTTTTCTTAATGAATCCCAGCACTGCAATGGGTGACCCCTAGAATGAGCAAAAGGGTTCAGCAGCCCTTAGAAAGATAAGGTCAGATATTGGAGACCAAATGAGGCTCAACAGGCTGCTTGCTGGCTGTGCCTGGCAGGGCTTCTGTCATCGGGACCAGGGCCAGCTCCCCATTGCCCCTGCTCTGCTTTGGCACAGAGGGCTGGGATGTAGGCTGTGGTGTTTGCTCAGGGAGTGACTCACTCTGAGTTCCGGAGCTCCTGCTTGATTGTAGCTGGGGGTTAGTAGTCTGGTTTCTAGTCTCCAATATTGCTGATAATTAACCATGTGATATTACACCAGTGCTTCTTAATCGGGGCTGATTTTGACCCCCTCACCCCTAGGGACCATTTGGCAACGTCTACAGACATCTTTAATTGTCAAAAATACAAAATGTTACTACTGCTGCTGAGTGTCCTACAGGGCGCAGTCCAGCCCCTCATGCCGACGGGTTATCCTGCCCAGGGTGTCCGTGGTGCGGAGGCTGAGAGAGCCTCTGGCCTGCAGCTTCCCGCTTACACACTCCTCAGGTCCTGTGAAGTCACTGAGCCTAACGGCACCGCTGTTGTCTTTCTAATCTCTCCCTCACCCCAAGTCTGAGTTGTTACAAGTGGCGTAGGGCCCAGGACTGAGAACCGCTGCCCTCAGGCACCACGTGAAGTGAGGTCCTTGAGCAGGACTCAGGCTGGCTGTTTGAGAGGAGTGGACCTGTGGTCAGCCTGCAATAGGAAGGAAGAGCCAGGCTGCACTGTGATTCAGCAAAGGCGGGGGCCTGAAGGTTTGGTGCCTAAATTCCTCAGAGACCTGTACCCTCAGCACTGCAGGTGATGAGCTCTCAGATGAGCAGGCATGTCTACTTCCCAAAGTTCCCCCCACCAGTTTCCCAAGGAAATAGTAAGACTGCATGGTTTCTTTATTAACATCCGTTCCCTGCTTAACCAGAGCCTCTCTGGGAGATTAAACGTCAATGACAAAAACCTCCACCCTGAGTCATCAGCTCATTTTGCCACTTAGATCAGGAAACCTCACGTATTACTCTTACAGCATCACACAATTTAAGGGCCAGTGGGCACCTCAGAAACCTCACCGGGCAGGCTCCCCACCCTCTCAGAGGTTCAGAGCCGCGCCCAAGGTCACGTGGCTAACCGATGGCAGAGAAGGTTTTAGAAGACAGGTCTCCAGGCTCCCCGTGCGCTATTTCTATATCCTTCTGCTAATATTTCTTGATTGTAACAGTTTTAAGGTGGGCGGTCCAAAATTGTGTTGCTTTATTGTTCAGAAAGTGACTTTCAGATGGAACATTACCAACAACCAGTGTCTTATCACAGGAAGGGGAACAAGTGGGTTATGATATCACCAGGGCTATCTTGGTGCCCACTACGGTTATGTGCCAGATACCAGATAAAGCCATCATTTCTTGCCTGTCTTGCTGCTTTTCTGGTGCCTTTCTTGCCTCTGTCATGCACTCGTCCCCCAGCCCATTCCTCACACAAAGCCAGTGCTCTTTAAAAAGTACAAATCAGATCATAGCCTTCTTCTGTTTCAAATTCCCCAGTCGCTTCCCACTGCAGTTGGTATAATATCCACATGTTCTAGCCGTGGTCTGTGAGGGTCTATAATCTGAGCCCTGCCGGCCGCCGTGACGCCCCTCCTCCTATGTAATCTCTCATTTATCTTACATATTGGGCTTTTTAAAATTTTTTATCCTGAAACCAGAATGTCAGTTTATTAATACATGAGAAAAGGAATTGTTAAGCAGACTAGTTTCTTTGCTTTGAGAACTAATGTACTCACTTCCTGCAGTAAAAACTCCATGGGAAGCAAATATCAAAGGAGGCTCGTTGATAAGCACGGACTCAGGGCACAGGACTTGGAGATCAAAGCGACCAGAGCGCTTTAATGCTGGAAGAGGCCTGAAGGATCACCGTGGAAATGGGTCCTCACACTGGCTGCCCAGGAAAATCACACAGGGAGCTTTTAGTTAAAACAGACCCACAAAAAGCAACACATTTTCAGTCTCTCTTTCGGAGATTCTAATTTTTTAGATTTAGCGTTAGGTCTGGGGAATCCATGTTTTATTTTAAATGCTGCTGTAGGGATTCATAGTGCACAACCAGGTTTAGGAACCTGGGACCAAGCCCACCTCTGTTCCCAGTGAATAAACTGAGGCTCGGAGAAGTCATGGCCCTCACTCAGGGCCACACATCTAGTAAACATGGCACTCATTTTCCCAGTCTGCTCTCTGTACTTTTCAAAAAAACAGTGAGAACGCTAAGTGAGGTACGTCAGACAGAGAAATACAACTGCCATATGATTTCACTTACTTGTGGAATCTAAAGAACAAAATAAACAAACAAAATAGAAACAGTCTAATGGGGAGGTTGGTGTGGGACTGGGTAAAAAAGGTGAAGGGATCAAGAAGTAAAAATTGGTAGTTACAGAATAGTCACAGAGATGTAAGTTACAGCAGAGAAAATCTAGTCAACAATCTACACTAATAATAGACAAATACGTAAATTGACTGTACCTCCTTGACACCCCACAGCCAATCAGGAGGGAATATGCAAATTAGTAGGACAAAGATGGTGGCAGCCGTGGAGCCAGCCGGAGCAGGCAGGAGGCTTGAGTCGCCCCTGATAATGGAGGAAGCCAAGCTT
This sequence comes from Murina feae, assembly GCA_004026665.1. Lineage (NCBI taxonomy): Eukaryota > Metazoa > Chordata > Mammalia > Chiroptera > Vespertilionidae > Murina > Murina feae. The sequence continues at coordinate 6,312 of PVJC01032440.1, forward strand.
CCCGCCCCCCTGGGCTGGTTGCTGAAGGAGGGCCTGTGGGTGGTGGCCATGGAGCAGGCTGGAGCAAGTGGGAGGCTTGGGTCGCCCCTGGCGATGGAGGAAGGGAGCCCGCCTGAGTGCACAGGCATTTGGGGGCGAGCAGGCCTGCAGGCAGAGTGGTTAGGAGCTATCAGGCAGGCAGTCAGGTGAGTGGTTAGGAGCCAGCAGTCCCGGATTATGAGAGGGATGTCCTACTGCCTGTTTCGGCCTGATCCCTGTAAACCAGTAGTCGGACATCCCCTGAGGGGTCCCAGATAGGAGAGGGTGAAGGCCAGGCTGAGGGATCCCCCTCACTCCCATGCACGAATTTCATGCACCAGGCCACTAGTATCGTAATAACTATTTATGGCACCAGCTGGGTACTTGAAATATGAGGAAGTCTGCTGTGTTAAGTATATGATTGTCTAAACACTATGCCTTACACCCAAAACTAGTACAGAATAATATTGAATGCAAACTGTAATTGAAAAATAATAATTGAAAAGAAACACAGTAAGAAAGATTCTCTGGAACAGAGGCAGCACAGCCTCGGAGACTGTTGGTTTATTTTCTCTTTACTTACATGTAACTAGCCTGTCTGGTGTCAAACAGGAAATGCATACAGCAAAGTTTTCTTGTTTTGTTACCAAGTGTCAGATCAGTGAGATGTTAGATCCTGGGGCTGTAGAGCGATGATCAGAGTGTGGTGCTGGGCCCAACACTGTTGGGGAGATTGTTAAAAACGCAGATTCACAGCCCCACCCCAGACCTACCGAATCTGAAACCCTGAAGACGAGGCCCAGTCTGGTTTAAAGCCGTGCAGGTAATTCTGACGCACAGTGCAGCCTGGGAACCACCGTCCACCAGACATTTCACAAGCCAACCATTGGTTAGAGCTGCTGGCCTCGGCCTTTTCGTTGGTGACTCACTAAAGTCAAGGCTTTACCTTAAGCCAACCATCTGCTTTCCCTGATGACATTTACTCAAAACAGGGGTGATAGTTCTAAACCTTCCTTAGAACGCCATGCACACACGAGAGGGGGCGGGTTGACACTATTGAACACCTGCTGTGTGTGAGGCACCGTGCTGGAGGCTCTTACATGTTACCTCCTTTCACTCTTATCGCCATCCTGCTGTGGAGGTGTGATTATTCCTCTTTTACGGATTTGGAATCTGAGACTGGATGTGGTCAAACTCGGACTTCCCTGCAGGTTATCTGCCCAGCTATCCTTGCATGTTTTGCTGTTTTCTCCCTAGAGCAGCTGCTCTCACGTCCTATTATGCATCACTAGGAATCCCCTCAGACGTGTGTTATAAATGCAAGTGCCCCAATGTCCCCCTCAAAGATCCTAATGCAGAGACTTGGGTGGGACTCAGGACTTTGGGTTTCCATCAGGTGATCACCCAGGTGACCCCGCTGCCAAAGGCATCAGACCAGACTTGGAGAAATGCTGTCCGGGATCCGTTCATCCTTACCCAGTGGTTGGATCAGATGCCCCTCAAGGCTTCTCTGAGGGCCTGTGGTTCTCCAGGGTTTCATGCCCCCAGGTCTTGGGCGCTGGGTGGGAAACGTTGGCAGAGGAAACATGAGCACAGGAGGAGGGAGCTTGGAGTGCATATAAAGTCTCTCTCGTGCCTGACACTTCATGTTCTCTCTGCCACCTCCTGGAGGTTCCCAGCTCATGTCTTGGCTTTGAGTAACTTGTGATGCTTTCCGTTATCTACTCCTAATTGTGCAACTGTCCTTATGGCCAGCCTCACCCTTGTGTTGTGGGGTGCACGGAAGTGAGTAATTTTCTCCAGGCTTTAATTCCTATCTTTTGAGTACTAGTTACTTCAGCTTTTGAGGTCAGAAATGGTGTTTCATCTGTTTGATAAGAGCCTTTATTTTTTAGGGGTGGAATTGACATATTTAGTGAGTTGTCAGTTCACTAGGAGACAATGATTTGGTGCCATTATGAAGGGAAAAAGTATGATGCAACTTAAAAAAAAAAATTTCAGGTCTGATGCCTGATGTCCTTTGTGAGGTGGTATGCTGATTTCTATCTGGAAGTTTAGAAGCAGCTACTGGCATAAATACTCTTAAGACTTAGGTTGTGTGAAAGAGATAATGTGTATCAAAAGATGGTGGACACCTAGCCTTTGCCCAGTGCAGAAGTCAGACATTTTGAAATATTAAGGTCCTTTAATATGTCTTGGTTCCTGAACAAATTGTGTAGACCAAGAGTGGAAGACAATTCGTAAGAGCAAGTATTTCAGCTTGCCAGTAAGAAAATAACCAAGGTACAGGTTAGGTTTCTAGTAATAATTTGTTTGCCACTAATATTAGAGTTGATAGTAACAGGATAGTAGCTAGAGCTAACATTTATTTAGAGCTTACTATGTGTCAGGTATTATACAAAATCCTCTCATTTAATCCTCAACAGATTTTCAAATTAGATTATTAGCCTTCATTTTATAGATTACTACAGGCCCAGTGCACAAAATTTGTGCATGGATAGGGTCCCTAGTGGCTGCCGGCTGCCGGCCGGGACCTCCTTTTGCACCCGCCTTGGCCTGGTGCTGCCTGCTCCCCTGCTCCATCATCCTGCCACAGTCCCGCTCTCATCGGGCCCCATTGGGGCCAGCAGTGCCTTCACTGCAGCCTGCTGCCAGCACCACGTCCAGCACCACATCGCCGACCTCTGCCTTGTTTCATGTCACCCCCTGGTGGTCAGTGCACGTATAACTCCCAATAGGTCGAACTCCCACCCGTGGGGACAATTTGCATATTAGCCTTTTATTATATAGGATGAAATAGGTTCAAAAGGATGAAGGGACTTGCCTAGCGCTGGGGTTTCCAGGCACTCAGGACTTGCAGGATTGAAACTCCATCAGCTCGTCCTGGGTAAACTGGGGTGGTTGGTTACCCTGCGGGTCACCCAGCTGCTGACCCACAGTTGACAGGAAGTAAACCCAATGAGTTGTATACAGTTAGACAGATAGTTCCTATATTGAAACCTGCCGATCAGCCTCGCATTTTCCTCCATTTTGTACACTTTTTACACAGTTCTAGTAAGCTTGGTCACTTGGTTTCCAGGTGTCTTGTCAATTAGAAACTGCACATTGGCCTGGCCAGTGTTGCTCAGTGACAGAGTGTCGACCTTTGAACCAGGAGGTCACAGGCTCAATCCCTAGGAGAGGCATGCAGAAGGCAGGAGAGATGGATGATTCTCTCTCATCATTGATGTTTCTGTCTCTCCCCTACCTCTCTGAAATCAATAAAAATATATTTTTAAAAAAGAAACTGCACATTGGAAGGGGGAATGGGTGATTCTAGAAAGGCATGGCCAGGGAAAATGAAATAAAGTAATAAAAAACACAATCAGTACAGAGGTCAGGGGGGATTTATTACAGTGGCAAACATACCTCAACAAGAACAACTATTACTGAACATTTATTATGTGCCAAACACTAAATACTTTATACATATTAGATTATTACATTTAATAAAACACTAAATTATTATAAAATAACCCTGTTATTATCCGCTGCCCAGATGAGGAAACTGAGGCATAGACAGGTTAGGTAACTTGCTGAAGGTCACACAGTCCGTGAGTGGCATAGCTGAGATCCAAAGCCAGATAGCCTGTTTCCAGAGCCTGGTCCTCAACATCCCTCTTCCGTGTGGGTCCTTCCTAGGCCCTGAGCATAGCAAGTTAGTGAGTGATGTTTATTGTGATGTCCCGAATCAGCTGAGAAAAAAAATATTAAAGTACGGGCATTCAGTTTCTTTTGCATTAATTAAACATTTTTTAAATCAAGATTACACATGGACATAGATCTACAAAGCCGGTTGCAAAAAACCATCAGAGTCCCCTCCCCCAGCTCATTTCCTGCTCCCGAGAGTCGTCCGCCTTCAATTCTTACAGCTAGTTGACTCTAGCTGGTAGTTGCAGCCTCTGTCTCTAAGTGACATATGATATTTCTATGGTTGATTGTTTTCAGTTTTAGTCATTACCTACTGACGCTTTACTGCGGAAGAAGAGAATTTCAGCTTGGTTCTCTACCTACCTCTGTTAGACCTGTGAACCATTTCCATCCCCTCCTACGGCACATCATAGTTTTAGTTAGATCCATATGTTGTTGGCTCCTTTTATCTTTAGGCCTTCCCTCTTGGGTTGGGCGGATTGTCCAGAGAAGATCATTTGAACATGGTCAGTGGAGAATGCCTGCATTCTGGAAGTCATTGAGTAGGTGGATGATGGTGGCGGTGGCGGGGGACATCTCAGTATTTACTGTGTAACTTCGCACTGCCTCCCTCTGTCTCCACTGAAGTTGGTATGCCTCCGAGAGCCTCCAAGAGTTTGACCCTCAGAATTTTACTCTCTCCAGAGAATAAGCCTTCGACTTCTGCCAGAGTTGGGGGAATCACAAGGCTGGGATCCAAGCAGACGTCCACCACTTTCAGCAGTAACTTTACCCTCCCCCCGCCTCCAGGGATGTTCAGGCTCCAAAGACCTGAGCCTTTCTGCAGATTCTGTGATGAGTTGCTTCTTGGCCTTCCCTCCTGGCAGATGAGTCACCTTTCCTGGTCTGCTAATCGGTTACCTCATATCCATCTACTTTCTAGCTTCTAATATTTTAATACTGTTCTTTCCACTCGTGTTGTCCTTGTGAGTTTATGTCTAAGTACAATTCCTTTATTGTTATATTAGTGAGGTTTGGGAAGGTAGCAGAACTAAATGTGTGTGTTTCAGATGTCATCTTTATCCTGAAGTCTGAAAGACATTTTAGAAAGCTTTCCATGCAGAGGGGTCAAAAAAGGTTTTGTTGCTCTGATGGATAGACTGATAGTTCTATGGAAAATGGGGCTGTCTATATTTTACCTGCTACTCAAAGTGTAGTTCTAGGACTGGGTGCATTAGTATTACCTGGGCATCACCCGAGTGCTTGTTAGACATGCAGATTCCTATTGAATCATAATTAGAATTTTTACAAAATCCCAGGAGAGTCCTATGCAAGCTGAAAGCTGAGAAGTGCTAATATGAAACTTTATTCAACTTCTATAATTAGACTAAGCTAACTCTGATGAATTTTAATCTGGGATTTAAAAATCTTGCTACAGCCACACCAGTGTGGCTCAGTGGCTGGGTGTCGACTCAAGAATTAAGAGGTCGAAGTTTGATTCCTGGTCAGGGCACACGACCGGGTTGTGGGCCTGATCTTCACTGAGGGACATGCAGGAGGCAGCCAATCAGTGATTCTCTCTCATCATTGATGTTTTGATCTCTCCCTCTCCCTTCCTCTCTGAAATCCATCAAAATATATTTTAAAAAAATAAAAATCTCGCTACCTTCCTCTACTAAATTATTCTTCAAAGTCGAAGGTTGCTGTGAGATAGTAAAGAATAGTACATACATTTTCATAAAAATGCACCCTGTCCCCTTTATACATCTGAGTTGGCATCAGATGTGAACCAACAATTCTATTACCATGAAAGATGTCAGACTGGTTACTTCACTTTGTTTCCCCTAGTTCTTTCAGTTGGTGATGGGATTTTGTAAATTGCATAGGTAGTGACACTTTGAGCTGCTAACATCAGGGTGGCTTCTACAGTGGCAAAGGATATAGTCACTAATGTTTTATGTCCAGCATCTATCTCAGTGACAGGTAAGTGTTCAATAAATGATTGTGGAATGCGTGTGTCAACTAAGACACAATTCCTGAGCTCCACATATTCACCAACCAACCAGGAATAAATCGGTTAATGATGCAGGGTTGACCAGTTTGAGGAAAAAGTGTGGAGAAAAGGCATCTAACTCAGCATTGCTCCTTAGAAGAGGAGCCAAAGGATAGTCTCCTGGGAATGGAGCGTGGTGGACCCAGGGCAGAGGCTCGGGTCAGTGTGTATCAGCGTTGCCTGGCTGGCTCGTTAAAACACAGACTGCTGCCCCGTCCTAGGCTTTCTGATTTAGTAGGCCTGAGGTGGGCCCAGAAATGTGCATTTTACACAGTTTCCCAGGTGATGCGGATGATGCTGATTTCACATTTTGAAAACCACTCATTTAGAGAATTACAAATAGTTTTGGTGGCTGATGGCAGGAGGCAGGGAGTAGTCAGAGACACTGAAAGCAGAAGCCTGAGGAGTAGGGGTTCCATTGTGGAGGTTGTGGGGGCCATTGGTAGGTTTTACCGCGGACAGTGATGGGTCCCTGTTTGTCTTCCGGAAAGATCACTTTGGGTGCCATGTGGAGGATGCATCAGTGGTGGGGCTAGAATGAGGGCCAGAAAACCAAATACATGGTTAATGGTAGCCAGCAGATGGGAAATAAAAGCAATATTGAATGAATCCCCTGTTTCACAAGGAGAAAATCCAGACTGTTTTAAGCTCATACCTCTGTGCTATGGTGACTGACCCAGCTTAGGGACTATCATTTAAAAAACCTCCTTCCGCCCTAACCAGTCTGGTCCAGGGGATAGAGCACCTGTGGACTGAAAGGTCCCAGGTTCGATTCTGGTCAAGGGCATGTACCTTGGTTTTGGGCACATCCCCAGTAGGGAGTGTGCAGGAGGCAGCTGATCAGTGTTTCTCTCTCATCGATGTTTCTCTCTATCCCTCCCCCTTCCTCTCTGTAAAAAATCAATAAAGTATATTAAAAAAAACACACCTCCTTCCTAGCGTTCTTTTCGGATCCTTCAATGTGTGGTGGCCAATTGGAAGCGGGTGGGGAAGAACAGGAGGAGTCAAGGAGGACCATCCGATTTCGGGCTGGGTGCTTGTTGGGATTGTGTTACTCAACACCCAGAGAGAAGTGGGTCTGAGGCAGGGCCCGGGGAGAAGAGCAAAGGAGGTGAGTTGAATTTGAGATGCCAGGAAGATATCTGGGTGGACCTCCCAGCAGATAGTTTTACTTATGGGTCTGGAGGCCAGAAGCAAGAGTTCTAGTAAGTTATCTTAGCCCCATTCCCTCCCCCACTTCCATGTATCTCCTTTATTCCTTGGAGGGACTTGAGAAAAGGATACTTTTAAAGATGTTTTCTCAAGAAAACAAATGTTTAACTTTTTTGGTTGGGGAAAGAGAACAAGTTGAAGTACAGACTAACCTTTAACACGAGAAGCTGCCTTCTGTCGGAGGGGCCGGGCAAATCAGGTTTTAGGCAGCTAATCACTTGACTGGCCTGCAGACCATATGACGAACAGCTGAGGCTAATTAGCTGGGTTGTGGGTTTTACAGAGATGCCTGATTTTGAAAGTTGATGGAGCAAACTGCTTTTTCAAAAGACTCTTTTGAAAAGGTTTTGCAAGTAGGCGATTCTGACTTTAACATTTCTCTTTGCATTAGACAAAAAGTAAGCTTTGTGAAGAGGACATGTGATTGGAAGTTGTCTAATTGTTGAAGTGTTGGGAACTCCAGTCTCCAAAGTCTTAGAAAAACAACTGAGGATTTATACTTTGTCAAGGTATGGTTTTACATTTATTTTTTTTTAAAGTCTTTGAGTTCCGCCATGTCATTTACAGGCACTTAAAGTGTGTGCAATTTAACATAGACTACCACTGAACATAATAGTATTTTTTTTTTTTAATCAAAGACTTTAAGATGTCTGCTAAATTTCTTGAGTTTAGTTTGAGAAAAGTGCATTTTCAATTACCAGAGAGGGGATATGAATACTGACTGCATTTCTCCTTTTTTTTCTGTATTTTAATAAAGTAACACGTTTTTATTCTCGGTATTTTAATAAAGTAACACGTTTTTATTCTCGGTATGTTGATTAGGAGAGCTAAGGAATGGAATTGTTCTTAGAGTCTTGTTCATCCCCTGAGGATTTTATTCATAAAAATTCAAACTTATTGGGATTTTGTTTTTAATATTGTCAATAGCTTTTATGTTAAGGATGTGTTTTGGTGAAAGTTGTATTTTATAAGGTGTATCTTTCCTATGAATTAAGTTTGCCTTAATCTTTGTTAGGTTTGGTAATAGCATTGTGGTTATATAAGGAAAAAATCCATAGATTTGCGGGAGTGGGGGAGGGTAATTAGTATGCATTAATGAAAGATCTTAGTGATGACTTTGAAGCGCATTTCATTACTTTTGGATTTGTACCACTTGTTTGCTAGGGCTGCCAAAATAAAGTACTACAAACTGGGTGGCTTCAACAATGGACACTTATGGTCTCAGTTCTGGAAGCCAGGAGTCTGAGAGCAAGGTGTCAGCTGGGCTGGCGCCTTCTAAGGCCTTTCTCCTTGGCTTGTTGATGACCGTCTTCTCCCTGAGTCCCTTCCTGTTATCTTCCGGTTATGCATGTGTCAGTGTCCAGATTTCTTCTTCTAAGAACACTAGTCAGATTGGGTTAAGGTCCACCCGCTTGATTACCTCCCTAAAGGCCCTGTGTTCAAGTAAGGTCACATTCTGAACTACTAGGAGTTAGGACTTCTGCGTACAAATTTTGGGGCAACACAGTTCAACTCACAGTTGAACAGGTTTCATAATATCATATTTTAAAGATGTGCCTGCAAGTGCATTCAATAATCGTTTTTTTGGCTAAGTGCCTAGACTGTGCTGGATGTTGAGTGTGTGACGATGAATGAGACGTGGCCTCTGCCCACTAACGTTGGTTTAATCAAATATATGGGTGTCATTTCCTGTGTCCTGTGTACGTGTTTACTTATTTTTTCCATTGAGTTGTGGTCACTTTCACAGCCAGGTGTTCCTGGGCACAATCAGAGTCCTGGCACGTGATCAGCCTAATACTCTTTGAGAGGCACCTGGAAGAGCTCTCTTACTTCTGAGTACCCTCAACATAGGCTAGGAGAGTGGAAGGATCCTTACATTCATCTAATAAAACCTCCCCACTTCACAGATGAAGAAATTGAGATCTGGAAGTGCTAATGTCATTTGGCTGATTAGTGTCAGAGCAAAGGCAGTGTCCTGACTTCCACTGTGGTGTGCTGACCAATACCTCACTTTGTTTTTTTTTGCCACACGCTCGTGCTTTTCATCTATTCAGAAATCACTGTGGAAAATTGCCTTGATGACAAGCTGACATTCTCTGTCAAGATTCTTGGATTATAGATACGCTCCCCTACCCCCCTCCCATCCCCGCCAAAAAAAAAAAAAAAGCTTTAGGAAGGAATGTTGATTCACAAGGAAGGTTCATCCATAGAATGTCCAGATTGTACTTAAAACGTTCCAAAGGGGTTTAATGTTGTGTTGGTTGTTTTCTCTCTTACATTTTCTCCTTGTTCTTCCAAGACACAGTATTTAGTGACCGAGCAGCCATTAGAATACAAACGTTTTTTCTCCTTTCCTGCTGCTGCCCACAAGACAGAAACTGTGGCAGAAGAGAATGTCGATGAAACTTGCCAGCTAGCCGATGGCACCATGGCAACCAGGACCGCACATGTGAGCAGGTCTCAGAGCCCAGGGCTGCCTCTGCTGCTGTTTCAGCCTCTGCCCTCCTTAGACCCTCAGTCCCTGAGTGCTCACAGAGGAAATGCTCCCCACTTCCTTCGGTTTCTGTTTTCCCTTTTTAGGATTACAGCTTCCTCAGACATCTGCCCATCTTTTGCTATTATTACTTCTTTCTTCTTCCCTCTGCACTTGAAAGTTGATTTAGAGCTAGAGTTCAGGCTATAGCATATATGATAGCTAGTAAGTCATGTAATATGCCCATTCAAAACAAAAGCTGATTTTTGCAGAAGCCATCATTCTTCTGTGCTGTCTTTGCAATAGGACCGCTTCCTGTTTCTTCTACGTTTCTGGTGTGGCTGTGTCTGGCGAGGTCCCTGCCCTCTGGCGGAGCAGAGGCTGGATTGGTGGGGATTGGAGGGTGGGAGGTAATGAATGAGATGGGGGTGCTGCTTGAGAGAGGAGTTTACATTGTTGCTGCCTCTGGAGACAGGAGTCACTTTGCACAAACACAGATGCAAATCATCCAGGAGCTGAGAGCATCGATTTTTTTGTATGTTTTCCCAATTCCATGCTTTATCAGGTCTTCTCCCTGATGTAGTTTGCGCAGGGACCCTTTAAGTATGAATGCCAGATTCATCATTCAGCAATATTGAATGGATCCCGTTTCACAAGAAAGAGAAAGCCCAGACTGTTTTAAGCTCGTACCTCTGTGCTGTGGTGACTGACTTAGCTTATGGACTATCATTTAAAAAACCTCCTTCCTCGTGTCCTTTTCAGCTCTCTCTTACTGATCCTAATATTTTGGCTCTCTCTTCACTCTAAATATCTTTGTTATCACTCCCTTGGCCTCAAGAAACCAACTATGTTGATGACTCTAAAATCCATATTGTTAACCCTTATTTTTCTTTTATGCTCTTGTTCAGTTTTCCAAATGTCAGTTAAACACAACTCCCTGGATGTCCCTCCAACATGAGGGACATTTAGTTGGACGTGTCCCAGAGAGTATAACGTATTTGAGAGTGTATCCGGGTTCAAATTTTGGCTCTGCTTTTTACTGGCTGTGTGACCTTGGAGAACTTACTTAACCTTCCTGTGCATCCGTTTTTTCATCTGTAAATTGGAGAGTTCATTGGGTTGTTGTGAGGATTAAATTAGCATTTAAAAGGGCTTAGAAAAGTACTCAGTACATATTAGTTATAATCATCTCAAACCATCTTTTCCTCTTAATGATAATATTAGTCATTTAGTTATTAAGCTAGAAGTTTTGGTTATCTTTAACACCTATTCCAGTCCGTTAAGAAGTTATACTGATTTTTCTTCCTCCTAAATATATCTTGAATTAATCCTTTCCTCTTTATCCTCACCAGTAATGACACAAGTCACTCATCATCATTCCCCATTTCCTGATCCTCTGTGTATTCCCAATCTCCATGGAGCTGCCAGAGACATCGTTCTAAGGCACAGACCTTGTGTCCCTCTCCTTCACAAAAGGCTGCAGTGGCTTTCCACTGCCCAGCGGAAATGGAAACATGTTAGTGCCATATGGGAGTCCTTACAGGCCTAGGCCCCAAACTCCCATCTTTCAGCCTCTGTTTGGACACATCCTCTCCTGCTCCCCCTGCACTTTAGCCACATCCATCTGCCCATGTCCCCTAAATGCATCATAACCTTTTCCTGTCTTATTCCTTTGCAAGTATGAATGCTTTCCTATCCTCCCAGTGAGTCACACCAGTACTTGCTTCCTTCTCACGGCTCTAAACTTGGCCTATACTTTGATGTCTGGCAGCCCTTACTTCCATCAGAAATCAGTTATACCTTTTATTGGATTGACATCAATGGCCATTTTGTTGATAGTGTCTATTCCCTTTAAAGGATAATGCTTATTTGACATATGATGTGCAGCCCTTCACCACATCATCCTGTGAACTGTCTATTCAATACTTTTGTTGGTCATAACTAGCACAGTAAGACAGGAAATAAAAATAAAAGGTATAGAGAGTTATTTGTGCTTCCAGGGTTCAGGAAGTCCCTCTTTGTGATGCCATTAATATTGGTGAGTGTTTCTCAGCATCTGCAAGGGTTTAGGAAGTCCCAGTTTGGGCACCATTAATATTGGTGCTGACAGGGTTCAGGAAGTCTCTGTTCAGGCACCATTAATGCTGGGGGTTTTGTTTCAGCATTAAGAAGGGTTCAGAAATCTGGAGAAGGCTGGGTGTAACTTAAAGAGTCCAGAGACGAAGCATAATTTTGAAAGATATATGGGGGTCAGAGGTACTTAGCTAAAAGGAGCTAAGGTCTCCTCATCTCAGGACCCCATGCTTTTTATTAACACAAATTGTCCTGAGGCAAGGCAGAGATATATACTTCAAAGGGGTAGGGTTTCGTATACAGAGGCATTGTCAGAATGGGGGAATTAGCCTACGTCTGTTCAGGCATTTGGCCAGTAGGAGGCAATAACATGTAGATTAAGATGCCCTGAGCTGTCTAGCAGCAAGCAATCATCCCTTTTCAGGTTTGGGAAAATGCCTTCAGCCATTCCCAACAGGTGACAACATATGTGACTCAGCCCTTGTTGAGTCCTCAAGTTCCATCAACCTTTTGATGAAACTCTTGCAATTATGACATGCTGGAATTGGCTTTTGGCAGAGAGTAGAAAGGATAAACAAAATGTACTATTTTTAGCTAACAAAGCATTAGCATTAGTATGACTAAGTAATAAATAGAAAATATGTATGGTATTACTCATAATAGTGACACAAATATAAAGTATCAAGTCTAACAATTTGTTAAGATCTTTATGAAAAGAATTTATTAACAACAGTTTTAAAGGCATTTAAAAGACATAAATACATGGACACAGATAGGTAGGGTCAATATCATAAATATGTCAGTGTTCTAAATTTCATCTATAGTAGGGGTCCTCAAACTTTTTAAAAAGGGGGCCAGTTCACCGTTGGAGGGCCGGACTACAGTTTTAAAAAACAAAACAAAACTATGAACAAATCCTGTGCACACTGCACATATCTTATTTTAAGCAGGACAGGCAGTGGCAGCAAAAACACCTGGCATGTGGCCCTCGGGCCGTAGTTTGAGGATGCCTGATCTATAGATTTAATTTATGTGGAACTTAGATGGAAGTGTGAAAGGTCAAGAATGTCCATAGTACAGAGGAGAGGACTAGTCCTCCCAGACATAAAGTTGTATTGTAAAGTCATGGTAATTAAGGCCTGTGACAGTGGCCCAGGGGTAGTGAAAATGACCAAAGGGACAGAAGAGAGAACCCTAAAACAGATCTGACCATATATGTTGAATTTTTTTTCAATAAATGGTACTATGACAGGTATCCTTCAGGGGAAAACAATGACAGTGAATCCCTCCATATGCCTTAATAAATTACCAATGGGCCAAAGACTTAAATGTAAAAGGCAGCATCTTTAGGAAATTATGTAGAAGAATATTTTTATCTCTTTAGGTAAGGAAGGATTTCTTTGACAGGATATTATCAAAAACAACTATCAAAGAAAAGGTAGCGAAATTAGACTACTTGAAGATTGAGCAATTTAAAAAATGAGAAGACAAACCACAAACAGGAAGAAGAAATTTACAACATCTATAACTGACAAAGGACTAGCATCAGGAATGTAGGAAGAGCTCCCTGCTGCATGTCCCTAAGACAAGACAACACAATAGAAAATTGGAAAGAATATCAATGTGCTTTTCCATAAACAGAACCTGAATGACCAACAAATTAAAAACAGATGCTCAACCATATTAACAATCAGAGAAATGCTAATTTAGATCACAATATGTTACCATTTTGAGAAGTCTGACAACAAACACCAAATACTGTTGAAGATGTGAAATTGGGAGTGTAAAACAAGTATATTGGACAACAATTTGGCATTATCTTGTATAACTGAACATTCATATACTCGTACTCCAGGAATTTCACACTCTCTATCTAGCAGAGCCTCTGTGGTGTGCCTGTGCCCTGAAGTTGTATTGAGACATTCATTGAACCCCTCTTCTCTCGGGGTGGATGGACAAGGTCTGGCATTGCTAGAGCCCCCAGATCTGTTGCCCTAAATCATGAGTGTTTGCCCCAGTTTGTCATACAAACAGCACAAAGGAGGTTGGGAAGCAATTTCCTGGAGAAACTCTAGCTGGCATGCATCAGGAGACACCCACACATATAGCAGTGGTGTTTTCAAG